>CM040242.1:21482865-21786635 GCA_022545495.1 Chrysanthemum lavandulifolium | reverse complement strand
TTGTTAGTTTATGGTCTAAAAGGCTATAATAAGCAAGTGGTGGACCATGTGCTCTAAATCGATGTTAAATCCGAGTGATCAAGACCACCGGTATAATCACCTATCGAGTTTTCTGCATGCTTCATACCATCATTCATTTTCGTAAACCTTTATCGACTAACAATGGTAGTAGGTTATCCTTTTTTTCTTTTCTTTATTATTATTATTTTTGTATCATTTTGCTATTTTGGTATCTTTTTAGCTTTTTTTTTAGACGCCTTTTGTTCTTATTAGAGTTGCCAAAAATCATAAGGTCTAATCGGCAATGAAAATATGTTTGTACAAAATGCTTTCAACATTGCTTAAACCGTCGTTGTTTTCTCGATGTGGTCTTGGTCTAGATGGTCATCTGCTGGCCTTTGACGGTGGAGAGGCACCGCCAAATGGTTCACCTAATTTCTGGTGGTCTTTAAATGGCTAACGTCGTTGTCGATGAGTGGCAACTTCGAGCTAATGCACCACCACTATCGTTGGTTGCGGATAGTTAATTTGAGACGCGGCTCTCAGGTGCGCACGCATCTCAAATTTGCGGACCAAGTTTTAAACTATAAGCTACAATTATTTCTTAGTGTTTAAAGGTGACGCTTCATGATCGTGGTATATGCAAATAGATATTCCATGTTCATTCATGTAGACCAAGTTTACTTTAGCCATTAGTTATGAACATGATCCTTTAGCCATTAATTATGAACAAGTTTAATTTAGTTATGCTTGCATTATTTTTTGGCAAGAGACCATTATCTTTGAGTTTGAAGATTACATGTACTCTATAAACTAACACAAGTTTACTTTAGTCATGATTAAGTCTTTTTTCTGAGCTCGAAAAAAAATATATGTACCTTTTTACCCTTGATTTTATTACAATATATCTCTTCACTATAGAAAATAGATGCGTGCCTTTCTTACCCTTCAAAAGAAAAATAACCCTGTAAAGTTTGAATATATATGTCAATATTTTGATATTTTATTATGTAGCTCTTAATGTCGGGCGATTCGTAGATAACGATCCATCTAAAGTAAAAGTCGATAGAATTATTATAAGTGGCAAAGGACCCATCCTAACATGTATACCTCTATTTATACCTAAATTGGCAATGAAAATGATACTACTAAACTTGAATTACGGACGACAAAGTTTATCTACCAATCTATTGCCTCTTCACCCGATCTATGCTATAATTCCGTATAAAGATTGCCATTGTTGACATGCAACATGAATATGCATATGTTTTATAGCATATTTGATGTCTAATGGTTTTTGCTTTGATGAGGATGCTAATAGATTGTGTATAAGAACCCACTCTTACGTTCATTTTCTAATGTTACAAGGTTCGTGTATAAAGAAGTACTGGCGTCTTCGAACAAGGTTCATGTTGTATCATGTATGTATCGCAGTAATCAATGCTATATTATATTATGGTTCATTATTTTTAATGTTATAGGTTTGTTAGTAACTCAATTGATCATTAAAATCACATCATTTTATGTTCGAGTCAATCTATTTTAGATTGGCAACGCGATGGTTGTAAATCGATCGCGACTCACACATATTTTAAATTTAACAAATTTACGTTATTACTTTTATTATCATCTCATTTATCTATTTCTTTAAAAAATAACCCGATGTCAACGGGTCTCTAAGCTAGTTAGAATATAACACATGCATTTCCATAACTATAGCTCTTCATTTAAATCATCAAAATTTTCACCCATCAAAATTATACAAGTCGCGAGACAAATAGAAATGTTATGTAACAGGAAACATAGTCTCCGAGCTAGTAGTCCATTCGTCTAAAATTATTGTCCAACTTTTTATTTTGGGATGTCTCAAAATAATTGTCCACTTATTATTTCAACAAATCATATTAAAGTTTAGCGAGTAAAGATTATATTTGATTGGTTAAAAAGTATTATAATCTTATTTTTCTTAACTGTGTATTATTTGTTTTTTGTCAATTTTTTTATGTGGATGAAGTAATACTTACTTCGTCCCATATTTATTCTCTACATGTCTTCTACATGTCTTTTTTAGGTTGTTTCAAATTAATTGTCCACCTCAAAAAATGGATATGAAATATAGATCGACTTTACTATATTATCTTCACTTAAAGTTATTATTACAAACTATAGAGCAGCTATAAATCAACTGTTTATGGTAAAAATGTTATTCTGCAATGATTATTTTTTAAATTGTGTATTATTTTTAGGGCTGTAAACGAACCGGACGAACATGAACGGATCCGTGTTTGTTTTTGTTCGTGTAACTTTAACCGGACAAATAAACGGACACGAACGTTTAAACGGACGAATTTTCTTGTTTATGTTCGTTCATTAAGGGAATGAGTTGTTCGTGTTCGTTTATGTTCCTTCATTAAGACACTAAACGAACATAAATAATATAGACAAACAAACATAAACTTTATTAAATAATGCAAAATATATTGTTTTATAAGTGTTGTTTTGTTTAAACAAACCAATTTCTATTATACAATAAAATATAAAGTGATGATACGACCTAATTAACAGCTTAAAGGAGATATCGATAAATGTATTGTACAAGATTATTATCGCATAACACATTTATGCATTGCTCCCTTGCGCCTCTTTTGGTGGTGACATTTATCATTTTCCTAAAATATATGATATACAAACATAATTATAATCGGACGTTCACGGACATAAATGAACAGACGCGTCTTTTGTTTATGTTCGTTAATTTAATAAATAAACGAACACAAAAAAACATTTTATTGAATGATTTATTAAATGTTCACTGAACGTTCAGTTCGTTTACGGCCTTAATTATTTGTATTTTTTAATCGTTCGGGTAGGCCCGTTTGACAAAAGAAATGAGCCAAAATGAATAGACCAGCCCATTCCCATGATACAAGTCAGATTAACAAAAGCTCAGGGGTGAAACTATACACTAATCATAGTTGAGGTACTATTATGTAAATACAAAGCCACAAAGGCTACATATAATTCACAAGTAGGGTTTTAGTTAAGGTTCTCACACAGCCGCACTATCATCTTCACATCATTTCCAGGTACTTCAATCCTTTGATCTTTATTTGTTGCTTGTCTTTGATTTAGTTAACTTTTAAGGTGTTTTGTTTTTTTAAATGTTAATATTTATATATTATTATATTTAAAATCATATAATGAACTACATTTTTATATTAATGTTGTTTTGTAAATATTAAGGTTTAGTAGAAGGTTTAAGATTATAAATGTTTTTTGAGCATTTTAAGGAGGTGCATTTTATATGTTGTGATTAGTTTATATAAATTTATTGTTTTGTTAGTTTAAGGTTAATATTACTTGTGAGTTGAGGTTATGAGGTACTTATTGTTTTGTTAAAATGCTGAAAATGTTTAGGTAAAGGATGTCTCACAGGAAGTTTGAGCACCCCAGACATGGTTCACTTGGATTTCTTCCAAGGAAGCGTGCTGCCCGACACAGAGGAAAAGGTATAACTTATCGTCTTTTTTTAACGCGACTCTTAGGTATTAGATTTGGATGTGCTTTGTGTGTTATTAGATGGAGGTGTTTTATGGTTTAGTTTGGAAACATTTGTGCAGTCTATGAGTAGTTTGTTCATACCAATATATGGACGGGTCTATTAGAAGTTTGGAAACACTGTTAACATTTCTAGGGTCTATTAGATGTAACGTGTTTTCCTCTGCGAGTTTTTTGTTTATGGTGACTCGTAGTTAGTATATTTGGATATGTTTTCTGTGTTATGTGATAGCGAGGTTCTTAATCTTACCTAATAGTTAATATAGTTTTCATTTTTGTGTTTAATAAAAATGTTTGTATGTTTGAGGCAACATTTTATGTATATTGGGATCCTTCAAAACACTAGTGATGATCGTCTACTCTGTGAAAGTGAATGTCTAAACAAAGGAACTTGTATCTTTGTGCATTGTACTTTGACGTTGAGTTTGGTTAGCAATCCACGATGACCCATGTTTATACAAATAGTAAGCCCTTAGAATAATACCTCGAAAGACAATATTAATACATTTTTGAATAAAACAAAGAATTAAAGTAACCATTAATAACAAGTTTATTATTGGTCACTAACTCATCATAATAGCGTTTTTTTAACTTTTATTACATATTTTCAAAGGCAAGTGTTGAATGTTTTTTGAGCTACTGATTCATATACTTCTGATTTGCCAAGTGTTGGTCATCTGGATTATTTTAACCATCTTTCGACATTGAAATACACTCCACATAGAATTGTGTTCTTTGTTTAGTCATTCACATTCACAGAGTGGAGTATCATCATTTACACTGTCTTGGAAAATGTTTCGTTCTGTGATTTTTAATTTTACCTTTCTTGTTCATCAAATTAAATGAATGAAGTAAAGTTGCTTATCAATTTTGTTTCTGCATTACGTCTGTTACAGTGAAGGCTTTCCCCAAGGATGACCCAACCAAGCCATGCAAGCTAACTGCTTTCTTGGGTTACAAGGCTGGGATGACTCATATCGTCAGAGAAGTCGAGAAGCCTGGGTCAAGTAAGCTATTTTAAATGCTCAAAAACATTTTTGAAGTTCAGTACTTTAGTATCAGTCCATTGTTCTAATTACTTTCGTTGAACTGCAGAGCTTCACAAGAAGGAGACATGTGAGGCTGTTACCATCATTGAGACCCCTCCCATGGTGGTCGTTGGTGTGGTGGCTTATGTCAAGACCCCACGTGGTCTTCGATCTTTGAACACTGTCTGGGCTCAACATTTGAGTGAAGATGTGAAGAGGAGATTCTACAAGAACTGGTGCAAGTCCAAGAAGAAGGCTTTTGCCAAGTACTCCAAGAAGTTTGAGTCTGATGAAGGGAAGAAAGATATTCAGTCTCAGTTGGAGAAAATGAAGAAGTACGGAACTGTCATCAGGGTTTTGGCTCACACCCAGGTAAAAAATCTGTCCTTGAAGCTGCAATATTTTAGATTTGTCTGCTTATGGTTGAGGTGTTTGGGCCTTGTATTATCTCAAAAGGGTTAATAAAAAGCGTATCTAAAAAATGAGCATGCCAAATTAGTTCAAAAGGTGAAATGCTTTGAAAGTCAAGCTGTCTATTGTTGCTGTGTACATTCTTCTAATTGTTTTATTTGAAGATTTAGGTTATTGTATATAGGTTACTTTTTTATAATCATAGTCAAGACAATAATCGAAAAATGTTTACACGTCAACATGCACATTTTGATCAGCGATACGATGTTTTGTCTCAAACAAGCTCAGTTTTTTACTCATTTGTCAGTCCATCCGAACATGTATTTGAACACCTGTCATTGGTTTTGAAATCAATACACGTATTAAATTGGTCCAAATGAAAATCTGTATATATGCTAGTAATTTGAATCTTTGTGCTTTCTTTTTTCACAGATAAGGAAAATGAAGGGATTGAAGCAAAAGAAGGCACACCTTATGGAGATCCAAGTTAACGGTGGAACAATTGCCCAAAAGGTGGACTTTGCTTATGGATTCTTCGAGAAGCAGATCCCAATTGATGCTGTCTTCCAGAAGGATGAAATGATTGACATCATTGGTGTGACCAAGGGTAAGGGTTATGAAGGTGTTGTGACCCGTTGGGGTGTTACCCGTCTTCCACGTAAGACTCACAGGGGTCTGCGTAAGGTTGCTTGTATTGGAGCATGGCATCCTGCCAGAGTTTCATTTACTGTTGCTAGAGCTGGTCAGAACGGATACCATCACCGTACTGAAATGAACAAGAAGATCTACAAGCTTGGCAAGACCGGACAGGAGTCTCACACTGCTCTTACTGAGTTTGACAGGTTCGTTACTTCATTCATATTATTTGTTTTTTTGCACCTGCTAATAGTACAACATGATCAATACATGTCCATAAGCTGTTAGCTTAACTGTGTTTTATTTTTTAACCTGTTAATATCAGATATGGTAGTTTTGAGTATTCTTTTGAAGGGAAAGTGTTTCCTGTGTCTACTCAATCCGACCCATTTTAAAATGTTTTGTTTCAATTATTCTGGCACCTATACTGGAAAGCCATTAGTGATAGAGCTTGAAACCCTTTTATAAAAGACAATTAGACAAACCATGGTAAATTTTTAGTATTAGGTTTTAATGACATGACAGTTTATGTGTATGCTAACACACATTATTGGCACAGGACCGAGAAGGACATAACCCCAATGGGAGGGTTCCCTCACTACGGTGTGGTGAAGGACGACTACTTGTTGATCAAGGGTTGCTGTGTTGGGCCAAAGAAGAGGGTGGTTACTCTTCGTCAATCTCTACTTGCTCAGACTTCCCGTTTGGCTCTTGAGGACATCAAACTCAAGTTCATTGACACATCATCTAAGTTTGGCCATGGTCGCTTCCAGACTGCTGATGAGAAGAATAAGTTCTACAACCGTTCTACTACCAAGGCTTAATAAGGGTTATCTTTTCTTTGGATTGTTTAGCTATGTTATGGTCAATGCATCCGAACAATTATTGTTATGTTAGTTTTAAGCACTGTTTTTTTATGTTTGAACAGAAACCAAATTTGGTTGGAGTTTTGATATATGGTTTTTGAGCATGAGATTTGAGTTATATACTTATATCAGAACTCCATAATTTTAAGTAATCCATAGCGAGTCGTGTTTATTCCTGCTAAGTTGGATTTTTTGTTAGCTCAAGTATTTTTTTGGGTAAAGGGTTACCCCTGTCGTAACCTTAAACTGTTATGTTACATATGTACTAAAAAAAGTGTCATGATGCCCAAGATTCAAGTCATATATCTTTGATGATACATTGATACATGTTCATTACTATACTATCTAGTAGCTATAGAAAGAGCCTTTGGCTATTGATAATTGTAAAAAATGAAGTTAAGAAAGCTATAGTTTTTGATAGTTCAATAGAAACTTGTCGCATTGATGGTCGTGAACGTGGGTTTGTGTTCAACAATGCAAACGCAAGCTCTAAAACAAAGTGCAACACTTCCATAACTTGATTACCAGCATCGTTGCCAACTCTTTGATACTTGAAGTGGTTGGGGACCTGATCATATCTTCCGTATGCATTTCCATCAATGTCTTCAGTGTCACTTCTGCAAGATAACTATTTAAAAAACATCAGAAGCTGATACATGAACTAGAGCGAAAAATTCCATTGTTTTTGTGATAATGGGTTGATTAGATTGTATATCAAAGGCGTGTCAAAGACTTTCATATGTGTCAAATAGGCCAAACGGGTCAGTAGTGGTAAAAATGTAAAATATAGTTTGTTCATTGTTGAATTACCTGGAGCACTATAATCATAGGTGCCAGCGAAGGAAGTCCAGTTGGCCGAATCTAGCCATGATAAAATCCGACAAGTGAGCAACACATTCTAAGTCCAACAAAACACTACTACTCGATAAGTCTCGATGAACAATTGGTTGCGGACGGATAATCATCAACACGACTTACGGTGGTTTAACGTAAGATTTTATAGCTAATCACTCAAATTTCATTTTTATTAGACAGAACAAGTTCTTATGACCACTTATCATGTATCTAATTTAGTTACTATTGTAGGAAGTGGCGGAATTTGCATCTCCTTTTATCCGCTCATATAAGAACTTGGACGACAAAACACCACAAATTGTCTTCACCAGAGAACACAACGACTTACGAGGGCGGGAGAGGAATGGCTGAAATTAACAGCCAATTCTTACATCCTTGTAGCGGCGCTCATCATCACCATCGCATTTGCGGCTGGGATTATTGTCCTTGGTGGCGTAAACAAGATTCAGGGATTCTTGTTCACAGCAAGCATATACTTTTCCGAACCTTTGTAGGTTCCATTGCGCTAACTTTTGGCTTCGCTCTCACATCATTGCTCTTGTTTATGTCAATTTTTTCTCTCTTTGGAGAGCAAGACTTTGTGTATAAGCTGCCAACCAAGTTTATACGAGGCCTCTCCATAATGATTGGGGAGCTAATTGTATAACTAATTTTATGCCTAAAATGACGTGTAAGTGTTTTATTGATTTGTGAAGTAGTGGGTACATTTACTGTTACCAATAGAGTGATGCCACATAAAATTAGGCATATGTTTAGGCACACAAGTTAGGCATGCCAATCAATACTCTTGCCAGCACTACAACCATGATTGTAGTGTTTGGAGCAACCCCATTGCAATATGGTTGCTCCAAACTTCACATGCATGGTTGTAGTGCTAAAAAACAGTGTAGAGAAGCCTAATATAAACTTGGCTCGCAACTTATACACAAAGTCCTGCTCTCCAAAGCGAGCAGTCAAAATTGACGGAAACAAATGTAATGATGTGAGAGCAAAGCCGAAAGATAGTGCAATGGAACATACAAACATCCGGGAAAGTCTATGCTTGCAGTGAACAAGAACCCATGAATCTTGGTTGTGTCATCGGGAGTCCAAGACAGTAATCCCACCAGCAAATGCAATGGTGATGATAAGCGCTGCTATGTAATTCAAAACTTTCCATCCAATATCTTGTGGAAAACTAGAACCGGGGTTGAATAGTTTTACCAATTAAAACTTCGTTTTAAAACATTTAGATTAACTTATGTCAATCTATTTGGTTGTTTATGTTGGACGTTGATAGATAGATATATAAACGTGTAATGAAAGATAAAGAGTAAGAAGCACATAACCACGACACGAGTATTTATAGTGGTTCGGCTACAAGGACACCTTCCTTGCCCTACTCCACTCCCCGAGTAACCTACTCGAGAGTTCGTAAACACTACACGACACCAATCTCCTTATGGCGGAGAAGCCTTCACAACGTCGCCTACTCTTTTTCCGGTACTAGGCTAACCACCGGGTTCTTTCACTCCAAAGTGAACCACACCTATCACAACGTCGCCCACCCTTTATTAGATACTAGGCTAAGTACCTAGTTCCATTACTATGGAGGAACTACTACCCAACACAACACAACACCTAATCTCAAGGAGATCCACTCCTTATTACAACACCACCAAGGATATCACCATCCTTGGAAATAAACTAGTACTATATGTATAATGATGCACCTCATCGATTATACGACCTAGGCATTCTTCCCTAATGCCACTTAATTTGATTCCTAGGCATCCTTCACTAATGCCTTTGACACAACGCTTGGCACCTTTAACTAATGCCTTCGTCTTGTCACCTTTAGCATTCTTCACCAATGCTTTTGACACGGACGTTAAGCACCTTTCACTAATGCTTTCGTCTTGACTCTTTCGACATCCTTCACTAATGCCTTCAACACAACATATCTACGGAGGAAGAAAGAACTATCAATAAGAGAACCTCAGTTGTCTTGATGATGACGAAGCATGGCAACTCATGGACTTGAGCTTGCTCGACTTCAAGAAGTGGTGATCTCGCCTTTAAGAGGAACCTAGAGAATCACACAAAAACAAAAGACAAACTACATAGAAAGATCCCTTAGGATCGTTGGTTAGAGAGTTACAATACTTGGGGAAAGTATGTGTGAAAGTTGCAAGCCAAAAGGAAGAAATGGCTCACTATTTATAGAGGATAAAGTTTATCGTTCCGTATCCCACGGATCCTCCCACAAGGATCCGCTAGCGTAAAGCTAGGGATCCGTGGACGCCTCTTTACCCATGGGTATATTGGTTATGGGTCATGGGTCATGGGTTATGGGTTGATCCATGGGTTTCTTATTAGATACAATGTATCTCATGAATTCAATGTACCTAGTCAAATGGTTTGGATAAAACCATGGGTTATGGGTCAATACCATTTGTTATTTTTTACCCATTTTAGTATATACTAGTTAAGTATATATTTGCCCAATATGTAAACACTAGTTGTTGTACATATGTATTACTAAATCATAAAATTACTTATACTTGTTTTAGTGTTTTATGTGAAAACGTAAGTGTGTTAGAAAACTATTGGCTCAAACTATTTACGTATTTTATTTGTTTCGTTAAAATGATTTTACGTTTGTTATCGACAAAACATTGAAGATCGTAAAATATAAATAAACGCTTTTACGGCTTATTTGTATTAACAATCTCCCTTTTGTTGATCACAAAACATAAAATTATTTTAAGGAAAACTAGAATTGTAATAAGTTTGAATTGAGTTTTACTCTTTTCCCCCTTTTGTCGAAACAAAAGAGCGTCGAAAAGAAACTAACACAAAGTTTTAAGAAAACACGTAAAAAGAAAAGATGTAAACTGAGTAAGTGACGGGAATGGTTCTCGTCTTAACTCCCCCTTGACGAGTCCATCCCGTTGTGAGGGCGTCAAGTACATAAAAGTAAGTGAGCTAATGTGTTGCAATTATGTTTGCAAATGGTTCGTCCTTGTGACGAAAATGCTCCCCCTTGAGGATTGCAATGTTGCAATGGGGTGTCATGAAGTATAATCCAAATAAGAATCAAGTTGCAAATGGATTTGCAATGTATGGTTTGACACAAAGCTCCCCTAGCTTTATGGTGTCAAAATCTTCATGTGTATTTTGAAAATCTATAAAATAAAGGTTAGAAAACAAGAGTATAGTGCATAATTTCCTGCAAATGAGACTCAAGTTAGTAGAAAATTGTTCTTGTGTACCACGGATCCCACAGTTCCATTTGTGGAGGGATCCGTCTAGGCATTTTGGAGGGATCCGTCTGTCTAGTGACAGATTTTCAGCAATTGTGATATTCCAAACAATGCTAAATATGAGAGTGAGATAGGTATAAATAATACACTCAAAGTAATATAACACATAAGATATCATTCAATAAAACAAAGAGATAATCAAACAAATCTCTAAAACTAAGAGAATGATTTAGCCATACATTTTCTACTAATAAGTTACTAAAGCCTAGGATGCAACAAAGTGCTAGAATATAAGGATGAGTAGACTTGTTGATTTGGTCCAATCTTTCAAGAAGATGATTAAACATGAAATGTAATTCATTTCGTACTTCTTGAACAAGTCATTGGGTGATTAGACAATTTGGGCAACTATTGCCTTGATTGGGAACCGGATGAGGAGGCTCTACGAATGATTGTGGGGTTTCATTTTGAGGTGTGGGATGAGGTTCTACTAAAGGTGAGGGTGGTGGTAGTGGAAATTCCTCCATATGATCATGTCCATGATTGTTCCTTGTTTCCCATGATGGACTATTCGGTGTTGTGGGTGGTTCCCTATTTAACGAGAAAGTTGGTGAGTGGGAGGTTCTTGGTGGCAAGTGCTCTAATGCATAGATATTTGGGTGAGGAAGAGGCTCGTCAAATCTATGCTCAAGGAATGAGGACTTAGACGGCTTGCTAGAACTAGCTATGTTTGGTTTTGAACTAGATGACCCTTTTTGTAGCCCAAAAGGTTTGATGCTAGTCCTTGCGGTTCTCTTAGCAATTTTTGAATGAGTTTGTTGAGATGGGATTCTCCCATTGTTATCTCTTATGGGAGATGATTCGGTGGATGAGATTTCATGGATCATATGACCCTTTCTTTTGGATGAGCCTTTTGTTGAGGAGTTGTTGCTAAGAGCTTTAGTCATGGTGGTGATAAGGATGCTATATGAGTTTTTAGTGACTATTTTTGAGAGCTAGGTGGAAGTGATGCCCTAACCTTAAGAGTGTTTGGTTTATAAAGGGTAATTTGAATTAGAGAATTAAATTCTTGGCCACTAAGAGGATTAAGCATGCACTTAGGATTTTGATCACTCTAGAGACAATAAATGAAAGCTAAAAGTGGTTAGATAACCAAAAGGTGGTTTAAAATTGAAGAGGAAGTTGGTTTCACTTTACGCACCACGGATCTTTCTCACTGTGGATCCGTCTCGTTATAAACTGTGGATCCGTCTGTCGACAGTGTTCTAGGTGAAATGATTATGCTTTTGTGAGGTTTATTACCTATGTATTTCGAGGTTTTGACTTAATTTTGAAGTTTTTAACTGGTGGATATCTTAAATGCTCAACCATAATGGGTGATGGTGCTTAATGATAGTTTTGGGTAAGAAAATTGACTTTAGGTAGTCTAACTAAGTGTTTGACAAGGATACCATTTGATTTGATATGGAGAAATGGTGGTAATTAGTCCTAGAAGTCAGATGATGACTTAAGAAAAATTTACTAAAATCTTAAAAAAATAAAGAAAAATAAAAAACTAGTTTTGAGCCTAATTTTGAGTCAAAAGTCATTAAGACCAATTTGCTAAAGTTGATGGATATACCAAACTAAGTGTTACGAGATGTGATAAATAATGTGTGAGTATTGGAGCGGAAATATGGTGAGTTTTAATGAGTTGAGAAATCAACAACATTTTGAATTTGATCCTAGATAAGCTATGGGTAAGTGTGATGCTTTCAAATGTTTGCGGGAGACTTAGTTGGTTCTAATGCTTTATGTTTGGCTAGTGTGATGTGATCTAGTGAATTATTTTGATGTAAGTAAGTCTGCATTGTTCATCAGTAGTCACGGATCCCACGGTTCCCTTCTGGGAGGGATCCGCTAGTTATAATGCCGATCCGCCATCGCAGATCGTAAGGCTTTCAAAGAATGTGCAACTTTGCACTTTTTAGCAAATGCTTCTTCTAGTTGTTTCTATAAGGACTAAATGCAAGATCACAACAAATATAAGGCATAGCAAAGTAGGGAGAGCTAAAAGTTCCTAAAATGAGTGACGACGACCACTTGAATGTTTTCAAGGAGTCGTAAAATCTCATTCTACAAGTTCCTAAGTTAAGATTATTTAGTGCCAAGATATGGCAAGACCTACATACTACACTATTCTACACAAGCATTGTTTAAGTGTTACAACCCATTGTTTGAAATTGTTCTTCACAAATTTAAGTCCTATGACCTTACCTCATTTCTCCTCCCCTTCTCGTCTTTACCCGTCCTCTACTCTTTATCATACCATCTCTACTTTTTTCTTCAAGAAGTTGGCGAAGCACTGAAGATTCCTTGGTTTGTTGCCATTCGGGTGATGCACCAGAACGTCCAAGAATTGGTTGATGTAGTCCAAGGGGTCGAGATCGATATTTCCGAGTGGGTTGCTACTACCTTCACCTTCTCTTTGCCTCTACCTTTCTTCCGAGGAATCCGTGGGTGGGTGAGGCCTTTTGCCATCTACCATAAACCTTGTAGTTCTTCCCTCGGTTAATGACACCATAACCTTGTTGCAAAACCTATGATCATAGGATTGCGTAGAAGGATTTAATGCAAAGATGAATTTAGCAAGACGGGTTAGGAGCATTGCGTACGGGAGTACCATTTTTTCCATGCTTCTTACACTTGTCATTCTCTTAATCATGTAGTAGGCAAGGTTAAAGCGAGTCTCGGTCACTAGGCAATAGATCATGAAACTTAGACATGCGTTGGGGTGATCCTTGTTTCCTACTAAGCACACCACATTATCCCTTATCACATTTTCCCATTTCCTATACAATCCGTACATCTCGGAGAGCTCCATTTGGAAAGGATCCCTATAGATCATTTTCGAATTCCTAGTGACCCTCGATGGGGATGCTCTTGGCATAAACACAGTGTCCCTCACCGTGGTTGCTTCCGGGATTATCATGTGATAGATTTCATGATGATCAACCATAGAGTGTATCTCCTCCAACGACCACTCATTAGAATACATGCAAACACCTTGATATGGAACTCCTATTATTCTTCCAAACTCTACAAGCGAAAGGGTGTATTCATGCTCATTTATAGTAAAGACAATCGAGATGGACCCATCATCATTTCTAGTAATCCCCATTGTCTTGTAGAACTCGAGTACAAAGACCGGGAAAATTTGTTCGTTTATGTCCAATAAACAATCAAACCCAATAGTTCCAAAAACTTCTCTTATGTCGGTATTGGCAAGAAATGATGGTTCAACGACTCGACCTTCGTGAAAGAGTCTCTTTTCAAGCATTTTAAAGGCTTTCTTATCGTCCGGACTAAGTCCATCTTTTCTATGGTACATTGGTATGTAATGAGCGATGTCTTGGTAATCTTGTTGTTTGTTGCTTGGCATGATTGTTCCTAAACAATACAACCACAATGTGGTGTTAATTGTGAATAGTAACCTAGAGGGTTTGATAACAATTTTGCTCTCATCATCTTTGTTGAATTCAAGAAATGTGTTTAATTTGTATTAACAATGTTAATTCTTTGATTTAGATTATATTAGAAAACAATGTGGTGACAAATTATGAAAAACCCATTTGAACCCAACTCTTAAAGATGAAGAAATTGTAATCCTACAAATCAAGGAATTAAATTAACAATGTAGTGAAGATTATACTTACACAAGTGATTGTTATGCTTGAGAGAAATGATCAAATTGCTCCTTTGAACAGTAGTTGTGTTCTTGTTCGTGAGTCTTTGAAGGGAATATAATTGTGGAACATCCACAGTGATCATTATTGACTTATGTTGTCTTCTGTTGCACGGATCCCGTGGATCCCTCTCATTTGGGATCCGGCTAGTGTAAACGCAGGGATCCGACATGAAAGCAAAAATTAGCTTAAGCATTCCTTGATAACTTTGGTTTGGGAGTTCTAAAATCTTCTAGGGTTTGATGTTTAAGCTTAATAACTTGTGATTTGAGTTTTTGACGGTTTAGTACTAATCCTACTAGAAGTGGTTTCCTTTTTAAGAATTAGTCACAATTCTTGGAAGGTTTATCAAAGATTATGATAAAATCCCATTTTATCATAATATAAGAAGTTTCACACGGAAATTTATTGACATAGATGGAGTGTCAATAATTCCTTTGTGATGAATAATGATTAAGGCTATCGAATAACCAAGATATCATTATTACGAGTTGGTAGTGTTGTCTATACAACATAATCGAAGAATACTATTCTTGATGATGACTTTAATATAGATAACTACTTAAGTAATTACTAATAGATATTAATTATGTAACTAAGATTTTAACAATAATAAAACAAAAGTAAGTTATTAACGATCATACCTTTGCTAAATATTCTTTTTAAGAAAAGAAGTATTTAGATGAAATGTTTTGTGATCTTCTTGGAATCTCCAGATTCATTCTTTTTGCGAAAAGAAATATTTAGATAGATTATTCATGATCTTCTTGGTAAGCCCAAATCCAAGTACGGAGAATACTTAACAACGAAAATGTAAGAACATTCCATCATTGTCCAACAATAAACATTATAATGATTTTTTCAAACATGACTTTGTAGAAAACTAGAAGGGGGGTTGAATAGTTTACCAATTAAAATCTTTGTTTTGAAACTTATTGAAAGATCAATTGATATTGATCTTGAGTATGTTGATGAAATAAGCAAGCAATATATAATAAGCAAATAAGGAAAGAAATGATCAAACCACAACAAGTTGTTTATAGTGGTTCGGCCTACAAGGACTCTTTTTCCTTGCCCTACTCCACTCCCGAGTCTCACACTCGAGAGTTTAACTTCACTAGTCAACAAGCTCCTTTCACCGCGGAGAAAACCTTTACACTTCGCTACACTATTTCCGACACTAAGCTAGATGTCGAGTTCTTTCCAAGGGTACAACTACTCCCACACACAATGTATTTTGAGGACTAAAATACTAACCACTCACACTCACAAGATTATGATGGTTTGATACAACAATGAAGTATGGATCAACACTAGATCATACAACACTAAACAAACAAGACTTCCAACTTCTCGTTGAAGCTTGAATATGACTTGATCTTCTTTTGCTACAAAAGAGATCAATAATATGATATGAAACTGAGTTATAAAGGTTAGAGAGAAGATATGTATGAGAGTATGTTTGAAAAGGATGAGAAACTACTTGGCTTGGCATTGCTATTTATAGCCAAATGGACAGAGCGTCCCACGGACGGCGGACCCTTAAAAGGGTTCCGCCTGTACCATTTTGGTACCGCCGGTCGACAAATCAAGATATCAAATCTTTGTCAAAGTCAACTCTATCTAAGTGATATTTTGCAAGATATGAAGAGTACAAATCTACACAAAATATCTAATGGAATCTTCCAATGATTTCCATGATGCAATGCATGATGTCATATGTTCTATTTCTATTTTTAGAAATATGCAAATGCTTAAGTAGTGTTTGGTTTTAAGAACCTAACACATTCTAAAAACTACTATCATACATAATGATTAGAGACATATCAAGATGTTACTAATCATAAATGTAAATGCTTGAATGATGAATATATTGTTTGAAAACGCTTGTTTTAATATCAATTAAACTTGACAAGCTTTAAGCTTTTATAAATTAAATTTACTTTTGTCGTTAACAAAACTTAGGCAAAGATCAAAAATATAAATAACGTTTAATGACGATATTTGTATTAACAATCTCCCCCTTTTTGTTAAGGAAAAAATATAAATTTTATTTTTATAAAAGATACAAGGTTTGTACAAGAGTTATAAAAATATTAGTTTTAGAACTTGAAAAGGAAATGATAATGCAAGTGTATGAAATTTGACTTTTGTGAAAGTCAAAGAATTCACTAATTGATGCATGATGTTGACTTTTTCGTAAAGTCAAAGTATGCGCTTGACTTTTTAAGAAAAGTCAAGTATTATCAATGAAGGTTCCTGTTTGACTTTTAGAAAGTCAATGTATGCAGCTTGACTTTTCAAAAGTCAAATATAAATAATTTCAAAGTTCTATATTTTCTCCCCTTTTGTCTCAACAAAAGAAGAGGTTATCTTGGAATGTAATAAGCTCGAGCTACTATCTCCTCTTGTTCAAAGCTCCCCCTAAATTGGGTGCTTTAATGGGAAGATACATGGATTGTGAAAATAAAGCTACAAAAAAAAATTGTTAGTAATAATGATCATTCACAAGCATTTCCAAACACTATGTAATGACACCAATAATATAATAAACAACATTCATTAGTTAAAATTTTTCATGAGTTAAGATCATGAAAAGAGAACACAATGATGTGTTTGGTACAAGAAGTAAAAATTATCCAAAAAAAAATAAAAGGAAAACAAGAAAGACTAGTCTAAAACCATCCTAAAGTGATGGTGGATGGGAAAGAGCGTTGAGACGCTCAAGGATGTGGTTGAGGATGAACCTCATTTCTTCTTGGAAGTCATGGACCATAACCCGGTCCGTTCCACAGTTTGGCCCGCTTGCTCACAAGTTGAGCAACCATGCCTTGGAGGGTAGAATGTTTGGGGAGGTTGTGGTGGTGGAATGGTGGATGTGTTGGTGGGGTTGGGGATGTTTGGAGTGGTCATGATGGATGCAAGCAAAGCATTTTGCATTTGCATTGTCTCACTTAAGTGAGAATCCACCATGCCTTTGAATTGGTGGAGGTTGTGGAGTTCCGCTTGAATCTCCTCTCTAGTGGGATTGTCATCCCACATGCACTCCGGAATGTCCTCAATATGAGGGGACATTGATGATGGAAGTGGATGATCCCCATATAAAGGACCATGAATGTCCTTGTGAATAAGGTGTAAAAGAAGAGGTCTTGGCCCTAATGGGGCGTTTGGGTCAAAGGATGACCGAGGTGACTCATGAGTGATTCTCTCAATAGTGCCAAAGGATGGCAATGGTGGTGGATGACTTGGCCTAGGAGGCAAGTCTTCCAAGTCCTCTAGAAAAGGATTTGGTGATGTTGGTGGAGTTGAAAATAACTCCATAGGAATGAGAGTTGGAGACCTTGGTGGTGAAGGTGGTGAGGTGTTTTGGATGTTTGGATTGGTGCGGTGGGAGGTGAAGTAGGTGTTTTCGTTGGTGGTGGAGTGGTGATCACAATGTGTGATGTATTGGGTGTAGCTAAGGTAAGATTTGTATCATCTCTAATGGGAGATGAGATTATGAGTGGAGAAGACTCGGATGATGAGCTAAGATCGATGAGTGTGTAAATACTCATCATTTTGTACAAAATAAACCGCAAAATCATCTCGAAAACACTCGTAACACATCAAAATGATCAAAATATCACAAATCGTGTTTTATGTGTTTTAAATGCAAAATATCAAAATCGATGAAAACATATCAAATTTGCAAAATTGCGCTTTAGTCCCCAAGTTTATAAAATTGTCAAAATAGTCCCCGAGCCAAAATTTCAAAAGAAAAGTCACCAAAGGTCTTTTAAAATCATAAATTGTCATATTTAGTCCTTTGGTGAGAAAATCTAAAAGTTTTGAGAAAATTACAATTTAGTCCCCGAAAATCCAAATTGGTCAAAACTAGTCCTTGAAAATTTCAAAATGTCAAAATTAACCCTTGGATTATTAAACTTGGCAAAACAAACCCTTTGACTACTTTTCATAAGTTACATGTTTGGTCCTCTGAAATTTTGAAGAATTACATTTTTGGTCCTTTGTTTTATTAATTTCACAAACCAAACGGACCTAATTTAATTACCCAAGCCCAAAACAAAACACCCCCGGCCCAAATCCTTTACCCGGTCCAAACCCACAACCCGACCAACCCAAACCCAACCATTTAAATAATAAAAAACCCCGCCTTCCCCTGTCTCCCCGACAATCTGTCTCGCTCCCACCCCTCCTCCACCAACCACCTCCCATACCCACCCTACACACCCATTGTCTCCCCCACCTCACCTACCTTCCCAATGCATTAAATGCACCTTTTTCCCGTCCCCAGATATCAAAACCAAAATTGGCGCCAAAACAAGATTAATGGCCAAGATGAGTTTAGCCAATCCAATGGCTCAGATTGTTGCCGGATTTGACCGTAAGAGAGAGAAGAGACTTTGGAGCATAAAAGAGACCAAGAGGAAGCAAGAAGAGAGTTAGTTTTAGTTTTTAAAAATTGTATGTCGCTTTTTAGTTTGTAGTCTTAATTAGTTTTCAATTGTATTTTAAAGTTAATTTGTACTCAAGTTAAGTATTCAAGTGTATTGCAACTTAATTTAAGTATCAATTCAAGTTCAAGTTCGCAATTTTCATTTTTTATGTATCGTTGAATTTTCTCAATCTCAAAATCATTGTTAAATCATAAGCTTCAGCTTATTTTTAAGCTTAAACAAGCTCTAATAAGCTTGTTAAAGCTTTGTATAAGCTTACATTTACATTTCATGCAACTTTGCAAACTGGTCAACAAAAGTCAAAGCAAGGAGCAAAATGGTGCAGTAGATGATATGGGTTGATTCAAAGTCGAAATGGGTTGAAATGGAAGCATTGGGTTGAATTTGATAGGTTAGTGTTCTTGTTTCATTGGTTTGGCAGCCATAGTGGCTATTGGACAATTTGTAAGTCATTTCAAAGTTTTTTGCATAATCGTATTTGTAGTTTTAACTAGTTAAAACTTGTTCAATAGTAGTATTTAGGTTAGTTAACTTAGTTTGATCATTAAAACTAGCTGTTTAGTGATTAGATTAGTAATTAATTAGTTTGCAAATTCAGTTTATAAAAGGGTGTTTGGTTTGTCATCATAACCTGTCTCAAAAGTGTATTCATTGTAGTAGATTTTGTTGGTTCAAGTTTGTTTAGCTCAAGTAGTTCATATGAGTCATAATTTGTGCCTGCAAGTTCAAAAAGTCAAAATTTCTTTCAAATCTGCTCTCATCATAAAACTCTGTTGTGGATTTTGAATTGCAAAATCTTTGATTTGTGTTTAAAAGTCATAAACATTGCTTGCATTATGTTCATTACATCATAATACATCAATATCACCATTAAAATTGGATCAAAACTTCACCAAAGTCAAAGTTCTTAACTGCTTTCAAAAGTCAAAATGTCAAAAAATTGGTTTTATGCAGATATTGCAGAGATGCATAGGATTCATTAAAGCTTTTAGGGTCCGATTTTGGTTTACAAGTAGTTTACTAGGTGGTCTTTAAGACCTCATATCTGCTTTTAGCTTAAGCCTTCTGGATAAGCTTGTGCATAAGCTCAAAGTTAGGCCTCCGTGCCCTCGCACCAACTCAAGATATACCGAGTGGTTTTCTCGCTTTTAAACAAGCTTGCACAGAGCTTGTAAAAGCTTGTTAAGGTCTGGTCTTTTGGTTATAAGTAGTCACTTAGGTCTAGTTTAGGTCTTAATAATTGGTTTTTAGTTTGTAGCTTATTTGGGTGCTTATTTTTGACCGCAAGTTGGTACCAAAAACTGCTTTTAGCTTAATATCATAATCATCAAATCTGTGTTATCTTGTTAATCAAGAGTTGTAGCTTGTTGATTTAAGTTTCATTTGGTCATTTTAGTATATCATAGCTTCGTGATCGTGGTAGCTTATTTGGTTCATTTGCTTATCAAGTGCTTATTTCAATAAGCACTTGATTCATCGCTTCATTTTCTTCCACATAACATACTGTTTTTCCAATTTTCCTAGCTTCTTAACATTATTTTAGAGTTTTCCTGAAATTTTCAGATTTTTCCTAGTCGTTTTGCTATTTTTCTTAATTTTAATTAGTTTTTAGCACTTTTAAATAGCATTTAATACAAAAATTCGTAAAAGGTTCAAAAAATAATTTTTCATTTTTCTTAGGCTTAGATAAATATAAAAAGTAGAAAAGTAATTTTCCATATTTTTCATAGTTCATTTGGTAATTTTAGTAATTTAATTAGTTTTTAATAGTTTAAAATTCATAGAAAATAGAAAAATAGTCATAAAAATACAAAATAGTTTTGAAAAGTCTATTTTGATATTTTAGACTTTTCCAAGTCTTAATCTTATTTTTCTAGCTTAATTTCCTATTTTCTTGTATTTTAGGTAATTAATTAATAGTTAAAAATAGTTTTAATTAGATAATTAGTTTTAAAAATAATTTTCTTTTTCTATAAATTTTCTTTTATCATTAGGATTGTAAAACATCATTTTCATATTTTTAGGGTTAATATTGAATTAGTTTCACGCTTTTATTTTGTACGTCACAGTAGATTTTAATTTCGGCCAGAAAACATAAAAACAAAACATCATTTTAATTTTAGTGATAGCGTTTATTTAATAGATTTTATCTTTTAATTTCCTCTCATTTGCATTTTAGCCTTTGTATTTGTTTGATATTTCGTAGTTATAATCATCAATCATAATCCTTTTCGCTCAAACTTCTCGATCACTATACGCTGATTGATCCATTGCATAGCTCACCGGGACATAACGACCGGGAGACTCTATACTCCTCGATCTTCATTGATTTCGTGCTTGAGTCGCTTTAAGTTTTCTTACGCTATGAGAGAACTTGACGGCTTTGCACAGATCAAATTTTTACGCCACGCCGGAGTCAGGCCGATTTATCTTCGCGTAGCGATTAGTTGTTTGAATCCTCACTCATTGTTTATATCATCCATCTCTATATATATATATATCCATATTTTCTTCTAAAAATCCAAAACCCAAAACATCCAAAACGATAAAACACAAAAATATTTTCTTTTGTTTCTATATATGTATCAAAAATAAAAATACAAAAGAATCGCTGCTTTCTTTAATAATTAACAACTTAAAAGATTACCACCGAAAACCAAGGCAAAGGCACTACCTAACTGGGGTGCGACCATAATAAGTTCCCGAACTAAAGATATAAAACTTGCCTTTGTGTCCTTGTGATTGGTGTACCTTTTCAAAGAAGCCATTCATCTTGGATTATTGGTTAAGTTCATCGTTGTTTTGCCTCGATTTTGTGTTAATTGATTTTGTTGTGATATCGACGCTTCGTAACCGTAAAACCCATAAAGATTCTTCTCACCCCATTTTTACAAAACGCCTTCATAATTCTCATTCTCATCCGAAAGATTTTCATAATTCCATTTCTCTCCTTAACTCGAGTTTCCTTAGAGTTAACTCTAGTGTATGCGCACTCGCTCTTCTAGATCCGTAAGCCCATTTCGTGAG
Organism: Chrysanthemum lavandulifolium; assembly: GCA_022545495.1. NCBI lineage: Eukaryota > Viridiplantae > Streptophyta > Magnoliopsida > Asterales > Asteraceae > Chrysanthemum > Chrysanthemum lavandulifolium. The sequence continues at coordinate 21,764,827 of CM040242.1, read as the reverse complement.
CTTGTCAAGATTCCAAGAAGGCGTGTTCAGAGACTTTCGCTCCATCACCGGATCCGAGATCCGGACTGCTCGCACTACTCCCGCTATCATGGCGGATGAGATTCCTATGCGCGAGCTTCTCCGTGCACCCATCGACGGGTATGGAGATGTTATCGCTGTGCCACCCATCGTGGTCGAAAACTTTGAACTCAAGACCGGTTATCAATCTTGTAACCTCTAATCAATTCTTCGGTTTTGAGCGGACGATCCTCATGCTCATATTCGATGGTTTAACAAGATTGCATCTACCATCAAGTATAAGAATGTCCCCACCGATGTCAAGTTGCTTCTTCTGCTCCCATTTCTCGAGGGCAAGCCCGGATTTGGCTTGAAAACAACCCCTCAATCTATAGAGACATGGGAAGATCCGTGAAGAAATTTGTGAATGAATTCTATCCACCTTCCAAGACCACGAGTCTTAAAATGAAATCATCAAGTTCACTCGTAAGTTTGATGAATCCTTCAATGAATCGTGGATCGCTTTCAAGGAATTGCTTCGCAAATGTCCTCACCACGGTTTCTCCGAGTTGATGCAACTCGACACTTTCTACAATGGAGTGAGTCAATCGACCAAGATTCTCTCAATTCCTCCGCGGAGGAAATTTCCTAAGCAAAACTGCAAAGAAGCTTTAGCGATAATCGAAAACAAGTCCAAAGTCCGTGACCGCACGGCAAGCCGGTTGTTTCCCAAGTCGTTGTTGGTCCTTCTTCTTCTTCATCGCCTGTGAGTCGGCCTAGCACCGATGCTAAGATTGATAAACTCACGGAAGCTATCCAAGCTTTGGTTCTTCCAATCAAAAGAAAGTCTTTTTCCACAAACTTCACCTCCCGTCAAGTTAAGAAAGTGGAAGTCTCAGTTACCCGTGGTGGCCCCATGCTTACTATAATCGTATGGCCACCGATGGTAACCCTTTGAAGCCAATGTCGTGGGCGGATGTCTAATCAAGGAGGCAATCAATATCGTGCTCTCAGAGACCCGAACCACCGCCCTAACCACTACTCGACCTCCGGTTTCAATCAAAATCAAAACCGTAATCGTAATCGAATAGACCAAACCAAGGTTTTCAAAACCAAGGTCATTTCAATCAAAACAACGGTTTTCAAAATCGTAATCAAAATTTCCAACATCAAGGAAATTACAATAGAAACCTGTGTCGTGGAAATTTCAACCAAGGGTATTATCATGGCAATAATCCGTGGAATTTTCGTAATCAAGGCCCTAATCCTAACAATAGAGGCCGAATTTTCCTGCAAAATCAAGCCATTGTTCCAACTGGACCATCATCCGATGAGTCGTTGAAACAATTCATGAAATCCCAAGAAGAAATGAATCGGTTGTTGGTCAGCCGATTGTCGACATCAAGAAGTCTTTAAATGATCGACCCTGCCTGTGTACTTTACCTAGCAACACGATCGCTAATCCGAGGGGCGATGCAAAGGCGATCACAACCCGGTGGTGCTTTATTCGGACCCGCTGCTCCTACTACCTCTTCTTCCTCTCCCCAAGGTAGTGGAAAGCGAACCCGAGGCGACAAAGGACAAGGAACTTCCTACTAATAACGGAGGTGCCAACAATGTCCATCCTCGTGTTGTCCCCAAACCCAAGCCCGAGTTGTTTTGAACCTCCGCTTGTTGACCCTAAATCCAAAACTTCTATTCCTTACCCTCACGGTTACATGAGCAAAGCTCCGAGAAAGCTAGTCATCGATGGAAAAATTCTTTCAAATTTTCCAAGAACTTCACTTTGACATAAGCTTCATGGATGCCATCATGTTGATGCCCAAGTTTGCATCCACTCAAACATATGTCGAGCAACAAAGAAAAGTCGTTTGAAATGGCTAAAACTCCTTTGAATGAGAATTGCTCAAATAGCCTTGTTAAAGAAGCTTCCCGAGAAGCTAGGAGATCCCGGAAAATTTCTTCTTCCTTGTGTTTTTCCGGGATGATTGAATGCTTTGCCCTTGCCGATCTTGGTGCAAGCATCAACTGATGCCAGATTCAAGTGGAAGAAACTTTCTTCCGAACTTATTCCTACCGCATGACTCTTGAGCTTGCGATCGTTCTATCTCGCGTCCTCTTGGCATCGCCGAGGATGTATTCGTGAAAGTAGGAAAGTTCCATTTCCCACCGACTTTGTGGTCGTTGATTTCGATGTCGATCCTCGAGTTCCCTCATTGTTGGGCGGGATTCTTGAGGACGGGCCGTGCTCTTATAGATGTATTTGAGCAAGAGATCACTCTCCGTGGGGTAATGAAGTCATACCTTTAACCTCGATCAAACTTCGAGGTACTCCTCAAATTATGATATCGAATCAATTAATCGAGTCGATTTAATTGACATTGCTTCGAGGAGTACTCTCAAGAGTTTCTTGGTTATCTTCATAATTCGTGAGTGGGAATTCCAATTCCACCACATCTTCTCAACCTATCATTGCCGACTCTTCCCCTCTCTCACCCGCTTGAGGGAGGTGACTTCCTTCCGAAGAGATCGATGAATTTCTTTCTATCGATGAATCAATTCCACCGAATTGATGGTGTTTATGATTCGGAGGGGATATTCTCTATCTTGAGCAATTGCTTAATGAAGATCCATTACCTTCACTCCTCCGAAAGAAATCACAATTGAGGAAATCAAATCGGCAATCATCCACCAAGAATTTCCCGAGGTTGAACTTAAGGACCTACCTCCTCATCTCGAGTATGCATTCTTGGAGGGTGATGATAAATTACCCGTCATAATTGCTAAAGACTTAACCGAGGAGGAGAAAACCGCTCTCATAAAGGTCTTGAAGTCACACAAGCAAGCAATTGCTTGAAACTCTCCGATATTAAGGGTATCAACCCCGAGTTTTGTACTCACAAAATCTTAATGGAGGATGACTTCAAGCCAAGCAATTCAAAGTCGAGAAGGGTGAATCCTAAGATTCACGAGGTTATCAAACAAGAGGTTCTCAAACTTCTTGATGCCGGTCCGATTTACCCGATCTCCGATAGTCCTTGGGTTAGCCCAATTCATTGCGCTCCAAAAAGGGTGGCATTATCGTTGTCACGAATGAAGAAAACGAGTTGATTCCAACTCGATTGGTTACGGATGGCGTGTGTGTATTGACTATCGAAAGTTAAACGAAGCCACCAGAAGACCATTTTCCTCTACCCTTCATGGACCGATGCTTGAGAGATTAGCAGGAACGAGTACTATTGTTTCCTTGATGGTTTCTCGTTACTTTCAGATCCCCATTGATCCGCCGGATCAAGAGAAACCACATTCACCGCCCATACGGACGCTTGCCTATAGACGATGCCTTTTGGCTTATGCAATGCTCCCGCACGCTCCAACGTTGTATGATGGCCATTTTCCACGACATGATCGGGGAAACTATGGAGGTGTTTATGGATGACTTCTCGGTCATTGGGGACTCATTTCAGACTTGTCTCTCCCACTTAGACAAAATGCTTAAAAGGTGTGAAGACACCAATCTATGTCTAAACTGGGAGAAGAGCCACTTTATGGTCAAAGAGGGCATAGTCCTCGGCCATAAGATTTCTAAGAATGGGATTGAGGTAGATAGAGCAAAAGTTGATGTCATTGCTAAACTACCTCATCCCACTACCGCAAAGGTGTTAGGAGTTTTCTAGGTCATGCCGGTTTTATCGTAGATTTATTCAAGATTTCTAAAATCGCCGCCTATGACCCATCTTCTCGAAAAGATGCTCCTTTCATCTTCTCTCCCGAGTGCATCAAGCTTTTGAAACACTTAAGAAAAAGCTACGGAAGCACCCATTCTAGTTGCCCCGATCGATTTACCCTTCGAGCTCATGTGCGATGCAAGTGATTTTGCAATCGGTGCGCCTTGGGGCAACGCAAAACCAAACATTTCCACCAATCCACTACGCGAGCAAAACTATGATCAAGCTCGGACCCATTACACCACTACGGAAAAGAATTATTAGCGGTGGTGTATGCGTTGAGAAGTTTCGCCATATCTTATCTTGACCAAATGCGTGGTGTATACGGATCACTCGGACTAAAAATATCTCTTTGCAAAACAAGATGCAAAGCCGAGATTGTCCGCTGGGTTCTCCTCCTACAAGAATTTGATATCATCATTCGTGATAAAAAGGAGCCGAGAACCCGTCACGATCATCTCTCCCGATTAGAGAACCTCACCAAAATGTGTTCGAGAAAAGGAAATCAATGAAACATTTCCTCTCGAAACACTCAATATGGTTTCTTTTCGTGGAGACTCTTCTACCCCATGGTTTGCGACTTTGCAAATTACCATGCGGGTAACTTTGTGGTGAAAGGGATGTCGTCCCAACAAAAAATAAATTCTTTAAAGATGTGAAACATTATTTCGGGACGACCCTACTTGTTTAAAATTTGTGCGGATCAAGTCATCCGCGATGTGTATATGGTCGAAGCTATTGACATTCTCAAGGCTTGCCATTCTCGACCCACTGGGGACATCATAGCCCCAACTACACCGCCAAGAAGGTGTTTGATTCGGGATTCTATTGGCCCACGATCTATAAGGATGCCCATGAATTGTTAAAACCCGACGCTTGTCAACGCCACGGAATATCTCACAAAGGAATGAAATGCCGCAAAACGCCATTCAAGTGTGTGAGATTTTTGACATCCGGGCATTGACTTTATGGGCCATTTCCTTCTTCTCACGGAAATAAGTACATACTCGTGGTCGTTGACTACTTGTCAAAATGGGTTGAAGCTAAAGCTTTACCCACCAACGATGCCCGAGTTGTGGTGAAATTCTTGAAATCTCTATTTGCTAGGTTTGGAACTCCACGAGCCATCATCGCGATCGTGGTACGATTTCGCAATGACCAATTTGCAAGAGTCATGCAAAAGTATGGTGTAACTCACCGCACTTCATCGCGCACCACCCACAAACAAGTGGGCAAGTGGAAGTTTCTAACCGGGATTAAAGAATCTTGAGAGGACGGTTGGTGAAAACCGTGCTCTTGGTCGGATAGGTTAGATGACGCACTGGGCCTTCCGTGACACCTTACAAAACACCCATCGGGTGCACTCCATACAAGCCGGTGTACGGAAGGCGTGTCATCTTCCGGTTGAGCTCGAGCACAAGGCATACCGGGCCTTGAAGCATGCTAACTTTGATATTCAGACAATGGGTGATCATCGGAAAGTTCAAATGAATGAATTAAATGAACTCCGTGATCAAGCTTACGAGAACTCTTTGATCTATAAACAAAAGACAAAGAAGATTCATGACTCAAAATCAAGAACCGCTTTTCAACGTTGGTGATCGAGTCCTTCTTTTCAATTCAAGATTGAAGATTTTCTGAAAGCTCAAGTCCCGCTGGTCCGGTCCATTTACTATCGCTAAGGTTTATCCTTATGGTACCATTGAGTTATCTCAACCCGATGGTCCTAATTTCAAAGTGAATGGTCATCGAGTGAAGCATTATTTTGGAGAGGACATTCCATCCATGGTTGTCCCGATCTTCAAACTTTCCCCATGAACCAATGAATGCGGGATCGAGTCAAGCTAGCGACTCGGTAATCAAAAACAAGAGCATGCCATATGGGTTTTCACCCATATTTCGCCTTCTCACCTCTTTCTACCACCCTAGTGTGGGGGGGGTTGCCCACATGTTTCAAAAAAAAAAAAAAAAAAAAAAAAAAAAAAAAAAATCTTTCTAAATAATGGCCGTAGTATTTCCTTTCACGTTTTTGTTTCGCATAACCGCGGTACTTTGAATATTGAGGGCAATATTCATTTCTAAGTGTGGGGATTCTCACGAATTTTATCATGTAATTATACCGCCTAATCCCCGCTTTTGGCCAAAATTTTTTTTTTTTTGGAGTAAGTGTTCTACACTTTCTCATCCGTTATCATCCGCCATGTCTCAGAAGACAAAAGGATTGGCTAATCCAGAGCAAACGGCTCTTGGTAAAGATATCTCAAACCGCTTATATGGCTTGCAATTTGCCCAAAATTGTATGGTATTCAACTCACCATATCCTAAAAAGTGAAGAGTTGGCTAGCCCGCAAGATTATGGCTTGTGGTAAAGGCAAGGAAAAACCATAATTGGTAATCACTCACCAAAGATAATATTGATAATTTATCTAAGAGTTGGCTAGTCCGTATGGGTACGGCTTCGTAAAGACAAAATCAAACCGTTGAAAGTCGGTGGTTTGCTCAAAATCACATGGTTATCGGTGTACCATGGTTCTTACTTGAACTCAAACATTTGGCTACTCCGTAAGTAATGGCTTTTGGTAAAGAGATTAAAATCCATTATGTTTTCTCAAATCATTGCTAGGACTAGCAATATCTCAATGGGGGATTGATGAGTGTGTAAATACTCATCATTTTGTACAAAATAAACCGCAAAATCATCTCGAAACACTCGTAAACACATCAAAATGATCAAAATATCACAAATCGTTGTTTTATGTGTTTTAAATGCAAAATATCAAAATCGATGAAAACATATCAAATTTGCAAAATTGCGCTTTAGTCCCCAAGTTTATAAAATTGTCAAAATAGTCCCCGAGCCAAAATTTCAAAAGAAAAGTCACCAAAGGTCTTTTAAAATCATAAATTGTCATATTTAGTCCTTTGGTGAGAAATCTAAAAGTTTTGAGAAAATTACAATTTAGTCCCCGAAAATCCAAATTGGTCAAAATTAGTCCTTGGAAATTTCAAAATGTCAAAACTAACCCTTGGATTATTAAACTTGGCAAAACAAACCCTTTGACTACTTTTCATAAGTTACATGTTTGGTCCTTTGGTTTTGAAAGAATTACATGTTTGGTCCTTGTGTTATTAATAATTTCACAAACCAAACGGACCTAATTTAATTACCCAAGCCCAAACAAACACCCTGCCCAAATCCTTTACCCGGTCCAAACCCAACCCGACCAACCCAAAACCCAACCATTTAAATAATAAAAAACCCCCCTAAACCCTCCCCGACAACACTGTCTCACTACCACCCCCCACCTCCAACCACCTCCCAACCCACCCTACTTCACCCATTGTCTCCCCACCTCACCTACCCACACCAATGCATTAAATGCACCTTTTCCCTGTCCCTCGATATCCAAACCAAAAATGGCGCCAAAACAAGATTAAGGGCCAAGATGAGTTTTAGCCATCCAATGGCTCATTGTGTTGCCGGGATTTGACTCGTAAGAGAGAGAGAAGACTTTGGAGCATAAAAGAGGCCAAGAGGAAGCAAGAAGAGAGTAGTTAGTTTTAGTTTTTAAAATTTGTATGTCGCTTTTTAAGCTTTAGTGTCTTAATTAGTTTTCAATTTGTATTTTCAAGTTAATTTGTACTCAAGTTTAGTATTTCAAGTGTATTTCAACTTAATTTCAGTATCAATTTCAGTTTTAAGTTCAATTTCCATTTTTATGTTATCGTTGAATTTTCTCAATCTCAAAATCATTGTCAAATCTTTAGCAAGTTACTTTTTAGCTTAAACAAGCTCTAATAAGCTTGTTAAAGCTTTGTATAAGCTTACATTTACATTTCATGCAACTTTGGAACCGGTCAACAAAAGTCAAAGCAAGGAGCAAAATGGGTGCAGAAATGAATGGGTTGATTCAAAGTGAAATGGGTTGAAATGGAAGCATTGGGTTGAATTTGATAGGATAGTGTTCTTTGTTTCATTGTTGGCAGCCATAGTGGCTATTGGACAAATTGTAAGTCAATTTTCAAGTTTTTTGCATAATCGCTATTTGTAGTTTTAACTCTGTTAAAACTTGTTCATAATAGTAGTATTTAGTTAGTTTAAGTTAGTTTGATCATTAAATAAGCTTGGTTCAAGTGTTAGATTAGTTTTGATTGCAAACAGTTTAAAAAGGGTGTTTGGTTTGTCGTTTAACTCGTCTTTCAAGGTGTATTCATGTATAGTTTTTGTTGGTTCAAGTTTGTTTAGCTCATTTGAGTTCATTTGAGTCAAAAATTTGTGCTGTAAAACACAAAAAGTCAAAATTATCTTTCAATCTGTCTCATCGTTAATCTGTTGTGGATTTTGAATTGCAAAATCTTGTTTTGTGTTTAAAAGTCATAAACATTGCTTGCATTGTTCTTCATTACATCATATTACATCAATATCAGTCATTAAATTGGATCAAACTTCACCAAAGTCAAAGTTCTAAATGCTTTTCAAAAGTCAAAATGTCAAAAATTGGTTTTATGCAGATATTGCAAGATGATGCATAGGATTCATTAAAGCTTTTTAGGTCCTGATTTTTGGTTTACAAGTAGTTTACTAGGTGGTCTTTAAGACCTCATATCTGCTTTTAGCTTAAGCCCTTTGGATAAGCTTGTGCATAAGCTCAAAGTTAGGCCTCGTGCCTCGCACCAACTCAAGATATACCGAGTGATTTTCTCGCTTTTAAACAAGCTTGCACAGAGCTTGTAAAAGCTTGTTAAGGTCTAGTCTTTTGGTTATAAGTAGTCACTTAGGTCTAGTTTAGGTCTTAATAATTGGTTTTTAGTTTGTAGCTTATTTGGGTGCTTATTTTTTGACCGCAAGTTAGTACCCAAAAACTGCTTTTAGCTTAATATCATAATCATCAAATCTGTGTTATCTTGTTAATCAAGAGTTGTAGCTTGTTGATTTAAGTTTCATTTGGTCATATTTTAGTATATCATAGCTTCGTTATCAGTGTGGTAGCTTATTTGCTCATTTGCTTATCAAGTGCTTATTTCAATAAGCACTTGATTCATCGCTTCATTTTCTTCCACATAACATACTGTTTTTCCAATTTTCCTAGCTTCTTAACATTATTTTAGAGTTTTCCTGAAATTTTCAGATTTTTCCTAGTCGTTTTGCTATTTTTCTTAATTTTAATTAGTTTTTAGCACTTTTAAATAGCATTTAATACAAAAATTCGTAAAAGGTTCAAAAAATAAGTTTTCATTTTTCTTAGGCTTAGATAAATATAAAAAGTAGAAAAGTAATTTTCCATATTTTTCATAGTTCATTTGGTAATTTTAGTAATTTAATTAGTTTTTAATAGTTTAAAATTCATAGAAAATAGATAAATAGTCATAAAAATACAAAATAGTTTTGAAAAGTCTATTTTGATATTTTAGACTTTTCCAAGTCTTAATCTTATTTTTCTAGCCTAATTTCCTATTTTCTTGTATTTTAGGTAATTAATTAATAGTTAAAATAGTTTTTAATTAGATAATTAGTTTTAAAAATAATTTTCTTTTTCTATAAATTTTCTTTTATCATTAGGATTGTAAAACATCATTTTCATATTTTTAGGGTTAATATTGAATTAGTTTCACGCTTTTATTTTGACGTCACGTAGATTTTAATTTCGCCAGAAAAACATAAAAACAAAACATCATTTTAATTTTAGTGATAGCGTTTATTTAATAGATTTTATCTTTTAATTTCCTCTCATTTGCATTTTAGCCTTTGTATTTGTTTGATATTTCGTAGTTATAATCAATCATAATCCTTTTCGCTCAAACTTCTCGATCACTATACGCTGATTGATCCATTGCATAGCTCACCGGGACATAACGACCGGGAGACTCTATACTCCTCCGATCTTCATTGATTTCGTGCTTGTCGTTTTTTTTCTTACGCTTGGTATTTTCAAGGAAGGATGAGTGAATGGTTCTACCTCATGGAAATACCTTGATTCTAGACTCTTAAATATTTCTACTTGTTCCTTGGTAAGTCCTTTGGTTTTGTGGTGTTTGGGAATGTAGTTAAGGGTATCTTTGTGATCATAGAATCTTGCGGCTACCATGGTTATTCCTAAGGACAAGAATTGATATGTTAAAAAAATAAATTTTAACGTTTTTGGTTCTAGTGTGTGCCTATATGAAAACAATTTGGAGTTGCGGTTATCTCGACTCATTTTATGCACAAAATGGTTTTAGTGGGGTGTTTGGCAAATACCATGAGATAACCCAAATGCTCCTAATTCAATGTGGCTATATTTGAATATACCCGGGAGTGCATATTAGTTATGCAATACCTTTAGTATTCAAGAGCATGCAAGTGATGAAAATTTTAACGTTTCTATTTGTATTAGCAATGAAAAATATTTTCCTACAAGTGAGAAGCTTTTCAAAACTTTTGACATGGGGTGTTTGGTTGTTTGAATAAGGCCTTATATTCATTATCTATCAATTAGTGGGAAACATGATTTGTTTATGCAATATGATAATGTAGTACCTAATTTGAATGACTAGTTATGCAATTTGCCAATTGAATTCATATTTGGTATAAAAGCATACATAAAACCCCATGTAATGATTTGTGATAGTTTTGTGCATAAATAAGAATCCTAGACTCAGATTTAAGAGATGAAATGGAGTTAGGATACTTACAATGATGTTATATTCAGTGATTAGTGAGTGGGAAGATGACAATAATGAGCTTGGTTTAAGTTTTACACGTTTTGGTAAAGTGGGTTTTGAGGAAGAGGATGATTTGTATATAGCGGTTTTGTACAGAGACACCACGGACGAGACGGTACCAAAAATTGGTTCCGTCTTTGTTTTCGTTGGTGCCGTAGCTACGATGGCAGTACAAGACAAAATAGTTTTGTTTTGATTATTCTAATGTTTTGGGCTATGTTTATCCTACATGTTTGGTTCCATTAATCCTAAACCAAGTCTAAGAAGATTAAAGGTTCTCGTTTAAGAGGCTTAGTTAAGATGTCGGCAATGTTGTCTTGAGGAGGATACTTTCTCAATTGAAATGTTTCCTTTTGAACATTGTCGCGAAGAAAGTGATGACGGATTTCAATATGATTTGTACGAGCGTGTTGAGCGGGATTCTTCTTGAGATCGATGGATCCTTTGTTGTCGCAAAGTATCACAATGTCGTTGAGATGAATTCCGTAATCTCGAGCTTGCTTCATCCAAAGAGCTTGTTGACATGCTTTTCCGGTGAGACGTACTCGGCCGAGAGTTGAGATGGCTAAGGCCGTTTGCTTCTTTGCAAACCATGAGGTGAGACAATGTCCAACAAAAGTGCAAATTCCACTTGTACTTTTTCTATCGACATAGTCACCGGCATGATCCGAGTCGGCAAACACTATGGTTTCTACACCCGTTCCTTTGGGATACCATAATCCTAAACACGTTGTTCCCTTAATGTATCTAAAAATCCTTTTTAAGGCTTCTAAGTGTGATGCCTTTGGGTTTTCTTGAAAGCGAGCACATAGACAAACACTAAACATAATGTCGGGTCTACTAGCCGTAAGATAGAGTAGGCTACCAATCATTCCTCTATATTTAGTGTTATCTACGGATTCACCTTCCTCGTCCTTGGTGAGTTTAGTGTCCAGAAGACATGGGTGTTTTAGTTGGTTTGGAATCTTCAAGACCAAATTTCTTAAGCATGTCTTTTATATATTTGGATTGGTTAAAGAAAATGCCATCTTCTAGTTGTTTAATTTGAAGTCCTAGAAAGAAGTTTAACTCACCCATCATACTCATTTCAAACTCGTCGTGCATGATTTTAGAGAAATCATCACATAGCTCTTGACAAGTTGATCCGAATATAATGTCATCAACGTATATTTGAACAATGATAATATGTGATTCCCTTTTCTTGGTAAAAAGAGTATTATCTACTAATCCCATAGAGTATTTGTTATCAATAAGAAAAGTCTTAAGTCGGTCGTACCAAGCTTTTGGTGCTTGCTTAAGACCGTACAATGCTTTCTTGAGTTTGAAGACATGATGTGGTTTCTCAAAGTCGGTGAAACCGGGAGGTTGAGCAACATACACTTCTTCGTTAATAAACCCATTAAGAAAAGCACTTTTAACATCCATTTGAAATAATTTAAAGTCATAAGCACATGCATAGGCAAGTAATATTCTAATAGATTCTAGTCTAGCTACCGGAGCATAAGTTTCATCATAATCAATACCTTCTTGTTGATTATAGCCTTGTGCAACAATCCTAGCTTTGTTTCTAGATACTATACCATTTTCATCCATTTTATTTCGAAAAACCCATTTCGTTCCAATTATGGTTTGATCTTTAGGTTTTGGAACTAATTTCCAAACATCATTTCTAACGAATTGGTTTAACTCTTCTTGCATGGCAATTACCCATGATTCATCTTTTATTGCTTCATTTATGTTTTTCGGTTCTATGGTGGATACAAAACAAAAATAGTTACTTTGATTTTGGGCTTGTGACCTTAAGGTTCTTGGATTAAGTTGTCCTATGACCTTTTCTAAAGGATGACTTTTAGATTCTTTGATGTTGATAATTTCCTTATTTAATGGTTCATCTTCCTTGCTATTATTAATTTGACTTTCTATTATTTGACTTTCAACTAAGTCATCATCTACCAAAGGTGATGTCTTAGAGGGAGGTGGACTTTCGTCAAACGTTATGTTCAACGATTCCTCGACTATCATTGTTTCTTTATTTAGGACAATGTAAGCTTTACTAGTTTGAGAGTAACCAAGAAATACACCTTCATAAGACTTTGGGTCAAACTTGGTGAGATAATCCTTAGTGTTAAGAATAAAGCATTTACAACCAAAGACTCTAAAATATCCTAACGTTGGCTTTTTACCTTTGTAAAGTTCATATGGTGTTTTGTTTAGGAAAGGACGTATTAAGACTCTATTTAAAATATATGTAGAAGTGTCAACGGCGTTACACCAAAACTTTTGAGGAATGTTTTGTTCATTAAGCATTGTTCTACTCATTTCTTGAATTGTTCTATTTTTACGTTCTACCACTCCATTTGATTGTTATGTGTTATACCATTTGTATCACAAAAGTTTCCAAATTGAGTTTCGTTGTCAAATTCACGACCATGATCCGTTCGGATCGACACAATTTTGACACCTAGAAGATTTTGAATTTTCTGGCTAAGTATTTCAAATTTATCAAAAGCTTCATTTTTGGTTTTCAAAAATAACGTCCAAGTAAACCTTGAGTAATCATCTACTATGACTAAAGTGTATAAGTTGCCTCCATAGCTTCTTATAGCGGATGGTCCAAACAGGTCCATATGTAATAATTCTAAACATTTAGATGTGGACACCATATTTTTAGATTTGTGACTACTGTGTGTTTGTTTACCAATTTTGCAAGCGTCGCAAAAGTGTTGGTCATATTTTAGTTTTGGTAAATTCCTAACCAACTCTTTTGAAGATAGGTTTTGTATAAGTCTCATATTAGCGTGACCTAAGCGTCTATGCCAAAGAGATGAGCTATCGTCTAATGTTGTTAAGCAAAGTTTGTCATTATATGTTTTATCTATTTTCATGACGTATATGTTATTTTTCCTAACTCCTTTAGCTATGGTGATACCATCTTTTAGTATTTTACTACCATTTTCATCAAATAGTACTTTATACTTTTTATCACATAGTTGCCTAATACTAAGTAGATTAAATCCTAACCTATCCACATGAGCAACATTTTCAATAGTTAGGAGTTATGAGCAATCGTACCTTTGCCAATGATTTTGCTTTTGAGATTGCTACCGAAAGTGACATTACCTCCGTCATACTCTTGGTATGATGAGAAGAGACTTTGTTGCCCGTCATGTGTCGTGAGCATCCACTATCTTTTATCCATTCATCAGGTTCCAATCCAACTTTCAAGCATACCTAAGAAGTAAATAACTCAAGCATTTGGTCCCCAATATCTCATGGGTCCATTTGGGTTAAACATACCATTTATTTGATTCATGTATGGAAATGATGGGTAAGAGTTCCATAGCATGTAATCTGAGTTTGATATGGTCTAGGAAAACTTTGATTCCAACCGTTGTGTTGATAGTTAGGTTGAGCGTTGTGGTTGCTCTTAGGAAAGGCGTTTGGCAAAAGAAGTTTTATATCGTTGTTGAGTAGTTTTGATCTAAATTCATTTTAATAAGTCCTACTCCTCGATGTAATGGCTGGTTTTAGTTTAACATTATCATTGGTTTTCTTTGTTACTTTAACGAATTCATGCGGTCCGTATTGCGAACATTCATCTCACAAGTACCATGGTACCATTTGTACAACGGACGGAACCCTTATTTTGGTTCCGTCGGTCCGTGTTGTCTTCTGACAATTTTGATGAGATGTTCGTCCTTTTCGCCGTTTTGTTTTGACTCTTTGGAATTAATACTTCATTAAAACCTAGCCCATTCATGTCTCCCGGTGTTTTATGGATTTTAACTATTTCATCGGCAAGAGCGATGTTTTTGTTAAACCTTTTAAACTTAGAATTATTTTCTATTAGAACTTCTTGTGTGAGCTTTAGTTTTTCTATTTCAAGATTAAGCTCTTGACATGATTTACAATCATCGTCATTTGCTTTTCCTTTTTCAAGTCGTTTTGCTTTTTCTTTCAACTCATATACCTCATTTTCCAAAAATTCCTTTTTGCTTTTTAGAAATTTATTTTTAGTTATGATTTTTAGACTTAGCTCACACAATTGATTATATTGTTTTTGCAAGGTGTCATCATCTATAGAAGAATAAGAAGAGTCGGAAAGTACCTCATTTGACTCATGTGCCATTAGAGCGATCTCTTCCTTGCTTGATTCTTCATCGTCTTCACTATCACTCCAAGCACCACTTACAAAAGCTCGTTGAGTTTTGCTTTTAGGTGGCTTGGGACATTCTCCTATGAGATGACTTGTATCACCACATCTAAAACACTTTCTTTCACTTTTACTCTTTTTATCATCCCGATCTTTTCGAAATGGCTTCTTTTCTTCTCGAGGTTGTCTTACAAACTTTCCTCTTCTTCTAAAGAACTTCTTGAAATCTCTAACGGCCATAGCATACTCCTCATCTTCACTACCGGAACAAGATTCATCATCATCGCTTGATTCCGCCTTTGCTTTTAGAGCAACAGATTTGATCTTCTCCTTTCTTCCTTTGATGATCTCCGAATCTTTCTCCATTATCATTTCGTGAACTTTGAGGTTTCCAATTAGCTCGTCTAGTGACATTATTGAGAGATATTTTGATTCTTCAATAGCGGTCACTTTAGCTCTCCATTTGGGATGGAGTGCTCTAAGAAATTTCCTGACAAAGTTCTTACTACGAAAAGATTCATCAAGTGCTTTAAGTGATGTAATGATAGTATTGAAACGAGCAAAGCCACAATCAATGGTTTCATCTTCAGGGATAACAAATTGTTCATATTGTTGAACAAGAAGATCAATTTTGTTATCCTTGACTTGTGAATTACCTTGATGTGTAATAATTAAAGATTCCCAAATATCTTTGGCGGTTTCACACATAAAAATTCTTTCATATTCTTTTCTAAGTAAAGCATTATAAAGCATCATTTTAGCTTCATTATTTTTAGCAACTAATTTCTTTTGTTCATCAACGGAAATATCCTTTGTTGTAGAACTAAAATCTCCTTTAACGATAATAAACCAAAGATCTATATCTTTTGATTTTACATATGTTTCAAAACGGTTTTTCCAATAGATAAATCCATTGGTTTCAAAGAGTGGTGGTCTTTGATAGATTGCCCTTCTTTAAAGTTTTCAGAATCCATGGATCGTTTCAAGTTTATAAAATACAAGTTATTTTAGAAATTCTTGAGCAACGAGGCTCTGGTACCAATTGTAGAAAACTAGAAGGGGGGGTTGAATAGTTTACCAATTAAAATCTTTGTTTTGAAACTTATTGAAAGATCAATTGATATTGATCTTGAGTATGTTGATGAAATAAGCAAGCAATATATAATAAGTAAATAAGGAAAGAAATGATCAAACCACAACAAGTTGTTTATAGTGGTTTGGCCTACAAGGATTCTTTTTCCTTGCCCTACTCCACTCCCCGAGTCTCACACTCGAGAGTTTAACTTCACTAGTCAACAAGCTCCTTTCACCGGCGGAGAAAACCTTTACACTTCACTTACACTATTTCCGACACTAAGCTAGATGTCGAGTTCTTTCCAAGGGTACAACTACTCCCACACACAATGTATTTTGAGGACTAAAATACTAACCACTCACACTCACAAGATTATGATGGTTTGATACAACAATGAAGTATGGATCAACACTAGATCATACAACACTAAACAAACAAGACTTCCAACTTCTCGTTGAAGCTTGAATATGACTTGATCTTCTTTGCTACAAAAGAGATCACTAATATGATATGAAACTGAGTTAGAAAGGTTAGAGAGAAGATATGTATGAGAGTATGTTTGAAAAGGATGAAAAACTACTTGGCTTGGCATTGCTATTTATAGCCAAAATGGACAGGAGCGTCCACGGACGGCGGACCCCTTAAAAGGGTTCCGCCCGTGTACCATTTTGGTACCGCCGGTATAACAACTAGTAAATTTCCCTACAGATTTTTCGCGGCTATATTTTTTTTCTTCTTTCGTTTCGAACTTTAAACACGACAAGTCACGGAATATTTTCCACCTCGACCTCGATAATAATTTTTTTTTTTTACAAAATAAATATATAATAAACTTTTATATTTTATTTCTCACCGGGCCTCTTAACCCGACACGATCCAATTCATTTTATTAGGCTCGCGTGTTCTACCCAATCCAACTCTCTTCTTGGGCTCTCATGTATAAAATAACCCAACCCAACTCTTGACTATTCTCTTGGGCCTAGCCCTTTTATTTCTCATCCTAAACTCACCCTTTGATAAATTTGTAAAACAAATTTCACTAGTACTATGGTACTTTCTTTTTCTTGTTACTATGGCTCAAGCAAAAACGAGAACCAAGCGCATCCTTTATTTTTTATATATCTTGTGACACAAAAACTTAGGTAAGCAAAGGTTGATAGGTGTTTCCTATGCCTCTGTGACCAATGAAGTACAACACCAAAACACGAGTACATGAACTTTAGTATTTTTTTACATCATGCGTGTACAAGAAAGAGGAAACAAAGCAAATTCCACACTTGATCAGTATATATATGTCGTGCATGGTAAACACAGAAGACAAAAACAAAATCCCAACCATGTCTTAATATATGTTGCATGGTTTGTCTTGACCAAAACAACAAACCAATCTTTTTTCTTTACTGTGAACGAGACACAACCAAGCTCAAGCACACTTTATTTTTTTTAAAACTCAAATATATCTTGGCTCAATTTCATCATGCATTTTTCATGTGACCCATGTGAACAACAAAGCAAAAGCAACTGAATATTAAAACTTGGTCCCCCTTTTCTGTGAACTTTGTGTCTTTTACATGTGATTTCCATGTGATCCCACGTGAAAACCAAACAAACTCACGCCCCACCTCCTATTCATCTCCCCCAAAAATCGCTTCCCTCTCTTCCCCCTCCTCTGCATACGCTTCACCCACCTCCAAAAATGGTAACCTTTCAAACAACCCTCTCACCTCCAAGGACAACCATAACCGGATTTAAATCACTCTCTTGGCTTTTCCCATGAGGATGTCGACAAAACCAAGGTCCCCTTCTTTAGACCACAACCTGAAGATAACACCAAGAGCCACGTGAAGACCATACCCATCTCCTTCTATATAAACTCCTAAGACCTTTTGTTGAACACACAAACTCTCACACTACACAACTCACTTCTCACACTCTAAACATAAACGTCCACTGTGGATATTCGGGGGTCGAAGGGAAACGCAAGGAGCCTTGATCGTTTTGTACGGGTATAAGGAAACAAGGGAATATTTGGGTCACGTTCGTTCACTTCTCTTTGAATCTCGTCACCACCAATCTCGGTGTAGTGAGCCATTCTAAACTTTTTCTTTTTTTTACGTCTTGAATGAAAGTATCATGGTTGTGTTTTAAAAACTTGTGTGGCAAACCTTTAGTCTCGAAGATAAACTTGTATAGTGTGGTTTCCAAATCGACATACACCCATATACATGTCGAACTTATTTGAAATGTGGAGCTCGTAATGACCAAAGAAAACATAAACGAAAACTTACATATAAACACAAGTCTTGGCCTTTTTCATATACATGGTATGCTTATTTGAGAAAAGTGGTAAGAAACTGTTTTGGAAGAAATGAAACACATAAACTTAACTCATGCATACATGCATACACGACAGTCACTGAGAAAGAATTAAACCAAAAACTGAAGCAGTTAAAAGGAGGTTAAAACTGATAACGTTGTAAATTTAAACACAAAACGAGCTTGGTCCAGATGGTTGGAGCTTGGGATTGTCAAACGAGAGGTCTCAAGTTCGAAACCTGGGCGTGACACTTTGCTTATTTTTGTTATTTTTGCAACTTTTACCCTTTGACAGATTCAGCCCCTCGACTTTGTGCCACTCACCAATTTCCTTAAAAACTCTTAATAAGTCTTATAACTTGTATTAAACTTTACATTTATCCTTCAACTTTAACTCACTTGTCACTTATCTAAAAACTTTTATAAATTTAAATAACTTATATTATTGTATCATTCTTGGTTTAAATAAATATGTTTAAGCATATATTTGTCTGACGACAACATTCGCGTAAACTTTAAATAATATATTTGTCCTAGTATATTATTTCCCTCACTTCAATAAATATAACTTATATATATTTAGACCCTCGAAAATCAAACAAATTTAATAATTACTTGTCTACTTATATTTATTAATCCTTTGACAATACTCTTATACGATACATTTCGTACTCATTATTATCCCACATCTATTTCAAGAGCCAACATTCACAAAACATTTTGTTTTTGAACTTTAAACATTTGCCACACAAGCAACATTAAACACAACCACTTATAAACACTTGCATTTATTTACACACTTCGAGTCGTGAGTACACGGAACTGCAAACTGAAACTTGCCATATTATAATTAGGCTACGTGTTGGAGCTACTTGTTACTCGATCTCTTTGTGCTTATTCACCGAATCACCGAGGTGAGTTTATACCCACTTTTACTCTTATTTACTTGCTTTATAAAACTATGGGTGAGAAACATGCAAAACTCTTTTCGGACCGAACCTGAAAACACTATTACGTGAAACAACCTTGAATCCCAACTATGCTACCGTTAGTTCCCTTTGGGAGGCGCGATTGTTATGAATAGATCTATGGGGATGACACCCCGCTCGAGTTTGACCGGATAGCAAACGTCGGACGATATCATATCGTATTGATTGAGTGTCTTGGAAATACACTTGCTGGGCTTTTATTTATCATGCTTCTAGATGCATGCACACTGTCGTAGTTTCGGTCGCATGAACTTGGTACTAGCGTAATAGCCTTTTTGCATATAGTGTCATTCACGGAGACGCTATGTGTGCAACTGTGGTCCAACTTGATTTCCGAAACTTAAACCTATGAACTCACCAACCTTTGTGTTGACATTTTAGCATGGTTTTCTCAGGATTATTACTTGGCATGGGCAATGGCAAAGGCATTCATTGAAGACTGGCATCCGAAGTGTTTCCAATCATATCTAATACAACTTTTGATGGGACAACATTTATTTTTATGGGCTTTACTTCCGCACTTTGAAACAATGATGTAAAACTAATTCTTAAATTAATATATCTTTTGAAAATGGAATAGAATTTCCATTCTTTATTACCTTGTGTTGTGTATATTGATTTAGTAGCACCCATGACCAACGCTCATTGTGAAATTTTGGGGTGTTCTGTAGGTCTGACAGTCAAGATATCAAATCTTTGTCAAAGTCAACTCTATCTAAGTGATATTTTGCAAGATATGAAGAGACAATCTACACAAAATATCTAATGGAATCTTCCAATGATTTTCATGATGCAATGCATGATGTCATATGTTCTATTTCTATTTTTAGAAATATGCAAATGCTTAAGTAGTGTTTGGTTTTAAGAACCCAACACATTCTAAAACTACTATCATACATAATGATTAGAGACATATCAAGATGTTACTAATCATAAATGTAAATCTTGAATGATGAATATATTGTTTGAAAACGCTTGTTTTAATATCAATTAAACTTGACAAGCTTTAAGCTTTTATAAATTAAATTTACTTTTGTCGTTAACAAAACTTAGGCAAAGATCAAAAATATAAATAACGTTTAATGACGATATTTGTATTAACAGACTTGAAAAATCATTCTTTGTAGTTTTCAAACATACACAGATCGTATCAAGTTTTTAAAGTACAACATACTCTAAGAAACTTGGTAACGAAGCTCTCATACCAATTGTGGAAAACTAGAAGGGGGTTGAATAGTTTTACCAGTTAAAACTTCGTTTTAAAACATTTATATTAACTTATGTCAATCTATTTGGTTGTTTATATTGGACGTTGATAGATAGATATATAAACGTGTAATGAAAGATAAAGAGTAAGAAGCACATAACCACGACACGAGTATTTATAGTGGTTCGGCCACAAGGACACCTTCCTTGCCTACTCCACTCCCCGAGTCACCTACTCGAGTTCGTAAACACTACACGACACCAATCTCCTTATGGCGGAGAAGCCTTCACAACGTCGCCTACTCTTTTTTCGGTACTAGGCTAACCACCGGGTTTATTCACTCCAAGGTGAACCACACCTATCACAACGTCGCCTACCCTTTATTAGGTACTAGGCTAAGTACCTAGTTCCATTACTATGGAGGAACTACTACCCAACACAACACAATACCTAATCTCAAGGAGATACATTCCTTATTACAACACCACCAAGGATATCACCATCCTTGGAAATAAACTAGTACTATATGTATAACGATGCACCTCATCGATTATACGACCTAGGCATTCTTCCCTAATGCCACTTAATTTGATTCCTAGGCATCCTTCACTAATGCCTTTGACACAACGCTTGGCACCTTTAACTAATGCCTTCGTCTTGACACCTTTAGCATTCTTCACCAATGCTTTTGACATGGACGTTAAGCACCTTTCACTAATGCTTTCGTCTTGACTCTTTCGGCATCCTTCACTAATGCCTTCAACACAACATATCTACGGAGGAAGAAAGAACTATCAACAAGAGAACCTCGGTTGTCTTGATGATGACGAACATGGCAACTCATGGACTTGAGCTTGCTCGACTTGAAGTGTGGTGATCTCGCCTTTAAGAGGAACCTAGAGAATCACACAAAAACAAAAGACAAACTACATAGAAAGATCCCTTAGGATCAGTGGTTAGAGAGTTACAATACTTGGGGAAAGTATGTGTGAAAGTTGCAAGCCAAAAGGAAGAAATGGCTCACTATTTATAGAGGAGAAAGTTTACTGTTCCCCGGATCCCACGGATCCCTCCCACAAGGGATTCGGCTAGCGTAAAGCTAGGGATCCGTGGGACGCTCCTCTTTACCCATGGGTATTTTGGTTATGGGTCATGGGTTATGGGTTGATCCATGGGTTTATTATTAGATACAATGTATCTCATGAGTTCAATGTACCTAGTCAAATGGTTTGGATAAAACCATGGGTTATGGGTCAATACCATTTGTTAGTTTTTACCCATTTTAGTATATACTAGTTAAGTATATATTTGCCCAATATGTAAACACTAGTTGTTGTACATATGTATTACTAAATCATAAAATCATTTATACTTGTTTTAGTGTTTTATGTGAAAACGTAAGTGTGTTAGAAAACTATTGGCTCAAACTATTTACGTATTTTATTTGTTTCGTTAAAATGATTTTACGTTTGTTATCGACAAAACATTAGAAGATCGTAAAATATAAATAAACGTTTTTACGGCTTATTTGTATTAACATATCCTATGTAATCTGAATTCCCCCCTTTGATGTAATTGCAATGACTGAATTACAATTACAACGCAAACCAAACAACCTACGTAATGTAATCCGAATTACAATTCTCTCTATTCTGCGAACCAAACAGCATAGGTAATGTAATCAAATTACAATTACGCCAGATTACGGCGAACCAAATGCCCCTTAGAGCACTAGGTGCCATGAAGAAGGTTGGTTATTCATTCAGGGCCCACGGGGTGCCACATCACTATAACAAATATCCACAACTAACCTCACTCACAACTAACCTAAACTTACTCATTTGGGGCCCACCACTTACAACTTTATTTTTTTATTCAAATTACCAAGTAAACTAAATTCATTTCATTAAAATTAAAATACATTACAACATACTAATATTACACGCAACTAAAAGTAACGATACGAAAAAAATACGATACAAAAAAAAAAACGATACGGGGAAAAAAAACAACACATACTAATAATAATAGGATACTTAAACATTTTACTCGTCATCGGCATCGGCATCTCGATATTTCTTCATTGTTTTTGCTTGTCTCTTTCGGATGATATCGGCTTTTACCGGTTCAGTAGTAATGTCGGGATCCAGCAGGAGAAACTTCATCTCTAACGCCTTTACTTCCTTCTCCCTCTTCGCCTCGTAACAAGCCATTTGAACGTAGGCTTTTTGCGAATATTATTCGAATAATTGTCCGGAAAAAGTACTCGTTTGACTCCCACAGGAACTCGCCGCGCTCGACGTTGAAGTCGACTTTTGTTTCTTTGCAGCTCGACTCTTTCTGTCGCCGTCTCTTTCGGGACGAGGTCGTTTGTCTGGACCGAATATATCCTCGAGACATGTAATGTCTATCGAATCATCGGCATCCTATTTCGGGTAATTTTTCAAGACCTCTCAAGCGTGAACATACACGAACTCCTTCACACCAAAGCGTTCTTCAAAGTTCTTCTTCGCATTTTCGAGATGATCGTGCTCTTGTTCACCACTTCGACGCTGCAAATGTTTATAAATAGCGTTGAATTTTTTACAATCACCATTAATCCTCATCCATTTGCCCGTGATCATATTTTGGGTACAAGGGTCACCGGCAGTCTGAACGTTGAACATCTCCATAATGTCGTTCCAAAAGAAATCTTCGGAACGACCATTTCCCATATCTTTATCTTGCGAAATTTTTATCCAAATTTTCGCAAGTAACTTTTCTTCGGCCTTGATCCATTTCCTTTTCATGGTTCCGGCTACTGCTTCCACATCATCGTCATCGTCCGTGTCCAAATCCACAACTTTTTTTGATTTTCTTGTCATGGTTTTTTTTTCCTCTACCTTTGGACGATTCACGTGCTTGTGGTACTTTGAATTGAGAACCGGACGGTTGTGATTCAGTTTGAGGTTGTGGTAGAGATTGATGAAACAATGAAGGTTGTGACGGGTTAAAAAATTGTGGTGCCGGAAATCGTCTAGGGAAATTTGCGAATCTTTGTTGAAACGCATATTGTTGATTAAGATAATTTCTTGAGGATTGAATTGTTGCGTACCATATGGCGACGACGTGTTAGAATTTTGCGACGAGAGGGTAGACGGGTTTGACGAACCCCCGTATTGTGGTGGGTTTGAATTGAGGAGGTTCGTGAAATAGCCTCATTCATTCGGGTTTTGAGACATTGTTTTTTTTGGACTTGAGATATAGAGAGTAATGATATTTGTTGGTTGAATTGTAGTGAGAAAAATGTTGGTTATGGTTCGGTATTTATAGGGTGTGTTAAGTTTATTTAAAAAAAAAAAAAAAAAAAAAAAACGTTTGAAAACGGTATTATTTCCGTTTGAAAATACACGCTCCAATCCAACGTATATCTTTGTTAGACAATTACCTACCCGTGCAGACAACAAGGCTCACAACGGTGAGGCATAACGAGCCAAGCTGGTGTCATGGCGAGGGACGGCGAACGTGCCATGTGGCACGGCGAGGGATAACGAACATGATACCGGGTGCTTTAAAGGGTGTTTTTTTTGTGAGTTAAGGTTGAAATGTTAAAGCTGACGTGGCGCTGACGTGACACAAGTTATAGTATAACTTGGGGCATGATTACTTGAGCTCTTAATCACTGCTACTATCAGTGGGTTAATAACGTTATGACTTATTTATATTTTCTTACATAAAAAAGTTAAATACAGATTTATTAATATCAGAATTGGACACTTTTATCAGTGGTTATGGTTGCATTTTATAGGCTATGTTTGGCGACATGTAGCGATGCGATAAGTAGTAAGTAGTAGCGATGCGATGTGATAAGCGATGTTCGTAGTTGTTTGTTTAAAAATGTGTTTAGTAACGTAATTGTCGCAATAATTATAAATTGTAAAATTACGAAAAGGTCATATACATAATAAAAATAAAATAAATGATAAACAAATGAGGGTATATATATAATTTCATAAACTAAACGCCGGAAAGAATCGGAACGCTTAATCAAGCATTTAGATTGGAGCGGTAAGACAATATTCTAACGCTTATTGAGGTGTTGCCAAACAAGCTTTTTATCTATAATGCTTACCGCTTATCGCTTGTCGCTCCTAAACGCTTTCAAATGCTTGTTGCCAAACATGACCATAGTGCAACAAGCAAGTCGATTAACGTAATGTTATACAACATTGATTTACAGAGTAATACGATAAAAAGGCTTGCGCCTTATTTAAATTTTTTGCTTTAGTTTTTTAGAAGGTTCAAGACACCTTAAAACAGCAGGTTGCACACCTTTTGTTGTGTGAAAAAAAAAAAAAAAAAAAAAAAAAAAGAGAAAAAGAAAAGAAATAGAATAAGCATTGATGACTTGAACTTGTGACCTATAGGTTGGTATATTCATTCTTTGCCATCAAAGCTAACTTCCATCCTATCTTTAGTATGCCATATTTATTTATTTATTATGTATGCGTCTGAATGTGGAATGGCTAAACATAGAATGTGGAAATGGGTTATGTCCTTGTGTTCCAAGTATACATTTCACAGTCTCTTTCGCCGCCTTCTTCCATTTTGAACCCTCATCAAGTGGCTCGATTGTCAAGTGTCGATGAAGGATTTACAAAAACAAGCCATCGAATATGATCTGTTTATTGTAGATTCGATCAAATGTAAAAAATGTACCTAAAAATTTTGATAGAATACAACGAACTATTGATACGAAAGGCCTTATTTAAAATCTTTGCTTTAGTCCTGTAAAACTCAAAAGGATTTAGCCGCACCAAGATAGAGCAGGGTATAGCTAAATTGAGTACATAAAACTCGAATGATGTGATGTATTTGAAGCTTCGTTTTTTTCAATGGCAATAAATAAACCTCTAAATCCGACTGGAGCCGAGACTTTTTGAGGCAAGGCAGGAAGGCGTATCAGGTTTACGGAAGGTTTGGAGAAGCATTGAGCCCCAATGTGACACAGCAATAAAATTTCTAATAAGGCGAGTTTTGATTATCATGTTCAGGGACAAGGATGGTCAAACCCGCCCCACTGTATCTCAAAATGTAAACATAAAATACCTTCTGATTAAGATATAACGATCATTCTGCTAGTAGAGGCTTACACCCCCACATGATAACGTTAAATGACAAAAACAAACAGAACCTAATAATCTTCGCAAACTACCACTGTTTCTAGCTTAGATCCTATCGACAAAATTACATCCATCATAAGCACTATAGCAGCTACAATACCAACTCCGATATGCACATATTTAACCACCAAAAACCACTTGTATCATACTCCGTAAATCCGTAATTAATAAAATTATAAAATCACCAACTTCAAAGCAACCTCAAACAACACGTTTCTTGCTTTCATTACCTCGGACCAGATAGTTCAACAGCATGCAAGTTCTCAGTAGAGTCAAGAATCCAGTCAGAATTAGGATGTGGTGCAAGATCAAGTTCTTGACGAAGAACTTCCACTTTTTGCCACTCGTCCCATCTTTCAGCCAACCCGTCACCTTCAAGCATTCTAACAACGTCTGACATCTTGGGTCGGTCCATTGGCGAGCCTTGTGTGCACAACAATGCAACTTGAATTAGTTGCTCGACTTCTGAATCGATATAGTTTGTTTCTAGATCGGGGTCCACTAGCATTTCCACTCTTCGCTCTTTTAAAAGCCCTTTAACCTGAATCACAACATATACATAAGCATGGTCCCCAAATTCAAACGTTAATATTTATTAAAGGTTAGATCCTCAAACTTTCATCGATTTGAAATTTTAAGGACGAACCAAAAAATATTTCACGTTAACCAAACCATTTCGCCCCATAAAACTTACCCGTTAACCAGTCCCACCCATATTGCAAAGTTAAAATGCTTACCCAATCAAGTAACATGACGTCATCATCATTAGCAAGTCGAGCAAGATCAAATGCCCTTTGACCCGTAATCAGTTCCAAAAGCATAATTCCATACCCAAACACATCGGTTTTTTCAGATGATTTTCCAGTGGAAAGATACTCGGGGGCAATATGACCAATTGTGCCTCGTACAGCAGTAGTAACATGCGTGTCTTTATAATCCATTAGTTTAGCCAAACCAAAATCACCAACCACAGCCTCAAACTTATCATCCAATAATATATTCGCAGCTTTAACATCACGATGAATGATTTTTGGGTCACAGTGATCATGTAAATAGGATAGTCCACGTGCTGATCCTAATCCAATTCGCTTCCGAGTTGGCCAGTCTAAAGGTGGCGCATTTGGCGGCCGCTCTACATATATAAATAATAAATCAAAATATTAGTTTAATGCGTTAATTTCTATTTTTCCATGTCCAGGACATGCAAACTCTAACAGAAGTGTCGAGAAAGGTGAATAAGAGTACCTCTCAAACAAGAGGCTACACTTCCATTAGCCATGTAAGGATACACAAGCAACCGTTCAGTTGGTGTCATACAAAATCCCCTCAACCGTAAAAGATTTAGATGCACAGCCATGCTAATCATCTCAACTTCTGTTTGAAACTGGAGCTCCCCACCTGGCGTGCGTTCTTCTTTCAAACGTTTGACTGCAACAAGAGAACCGTCTGTTAAACGTCCTTTGTATACCTTTCCAAACCCTCCTCTTCCTAGTATGTTTTTATTGCTAAAACCATCTGTTGCAACTTGTAACTCGCGTAAAGAAAATCTTTTAAGCTGTCCCAAATGAACTTCAGGATCTTCTTCAGCTGCATAAACATCAAAGGTTGTTAGTTCCGGCTCATTTATATATGGTTGGGTCAATATGAGTATGTATTATCTCTGACAGGTCAAATAAAAAAAAAAAAAAAAAAAAAAAAAAAAACTAGTTTAAACGGGTGAAGCAAGTACGATAGAGGTTAGCTTAAACCGTCGAACTGGTAGAAATAACGAAATAGCTTAAATGCTTGATAGTCACCCAAAGTACTCTGATCGTTTCCTTCAAAAATTTGAATTATCATCTAGACTCGTATGAAATAATTACTCATTTTGGCTGGTTACCTAGCCCGCCCAAAACAGTCGGCAAGCACGAGTCAAATAACTTACCAGGTACATCAAAGAAAAAATCTTGGGGTTTTCGACGCCGCCACCATGCAAATGCAATAGCGGGGGCAGCAAACAGTAGAGCAGCTCCAGCAGCTACACCTCCAGCTATGGCTCCAGTCGCACTGTTTCCACCTGAAAACATAAAACATATGAGTGTTTGGATGCGTGTTTTAAAATCTGATTACGTGATACTAAATACTCATAATCACCTGGTGCAGGAAGTGGGGGCGGTTGAACAAATGGTGGAGGTGGAGAGAATGGAGGAGAGCCAGGGCAAGGGTGTCCGGTAACAGGACCACAAAGATCGAGGTTGTTAGCAAAACTACAATTTGGAAATGAACCTTCTTTCAGTTATATTCTTAAAATTATACCATAAAGCTGATATGAATATATGAGATCATTCTAATAGCAAACCTGATGGGTGTAAATAGTGAGAACGAGCCATTATCTGGAACTGATCCTGAGAGACGATTGTTTGATAGATCCCTGAATTACAAAGTAGTATACTGTAACTAACCAAGGTGGCAACTCCGATCCTATTACTTATAAATGAGTTGATGTTGGTTATGTTTACTTTCTATATGATTCGACAGAGTAAAATCAAAACAGTTAAAATAACCATGAAACGGGTCAAACTGGTAAAATGGGTAAAGTTGCCTTAAGTGTATATATAACGCATAAAATCTTCCAGATTGTTTTGTCCAACAAATTATACTATTAACACAATATAGCTTTTATAATCACCTATGAGGCTTTGACACACTATTAAAACCTTCCAAAAAGCGTTACAGGCCAACTCAACCCAAGTTGACCCGTTACCAACCCGCTCGACCCACCCATTTTGCAACCTGTAGTCACGAGAACAAGTTAGTAAAGCTGATAGGAAAGAATACTCACAGCACTTGCAACGATGTAACATTTGTCAATTGCATGGGGATCTGACCATCCAAGCTATTATTGTTAAGCCGACTGTCCTTGCACAAACATCAGAAAAGCATTTTTAGTTAAAAAAGCGTACTATTTCATACTATAATATAACCGTTACTATTTCTCTCATTAAAGCTTGATAACAGCTACCATCAATAACAAACATTCAGAAGATGAAGTAAGTAAACATACAGAAATCGCAACTTTGATAGCTTCCCTAACGTGACAGGAATGGATCCCGAGAAACTGTTGAGGTAAAGATCTAAGCTCACTAAGTTTGTCAAATTTCCAATATCAATCGGGATCGGGCCACTTATGTTGTTGCTATACAATTCCCTGTATAATAAAAATGTAATTACATAATCAGCTAATTAAAAGATCGGGATTTGCACGTAAATACACATTCATAATAATCAAGTAATCACTAACACCTATACAGTAATAATCTAACAACGAGTATCTTATTTAAATGACTTACAAATACTGCAAATTCTTTAACAGGCCGATTTGCGGGACTAACGTACCAGATAGAGCAGCATTTCCTAGATCACTGAAAAGAGAAATATATGTGATTAGTCTAGTTATATATAAAATGTGGCGTTTAAGGATTATATAGAAGATGGATAAAAGGTACTTGAAACTTACACTCGTATAACGCTATTTTCATTGTTGCAAGTGACATGAAACCAAGTGCACGGGTTAACAAGAGTAGGATCCCAACTTTGGAGCACACTATTTGGATCATCTAAATTAGTCCTCAAACTATGTAAAGCATCACCTGTATAAAGATTTTGATCAGCAAGCTATCATATTGGTATCGGAATCAGTTTTATACTAGTTACAACAATACTGATTATCAAATCGTAACATAAAATTTCCTAATTATCCCGCCTTTTAAAATTTCACTCTTGTCTCACAAAATTTATTTCCTTTCTGATCATTTTACTTATTACGGGTATTGTCTAAATATTACTATAAACAACAAATGCACATCCAAACACTATCTTCTATAACTCGTTCACTTTCGAAACAAATATCCAACTTTCATCACCTAATCATCGAAATATACAGTAAAACTACCTAACTTTATAACCTAATAATCTTCCTTCGGTTTTCATAGTAGCAATAATGAATTAGAAAACGCACGTCTAAACAGCTTCCTACCGATGATCCAAAATATTCAAATAGTGTCAGACAAATGTCAATGGACTATGCTAGAACATATAATAATACTAAACATTAAAAAACAAGAAGCATATGTACATTTTTAATACTACCAATTAAGAAAACTTATTACTACTACTTAATCTTGATCACATTTCCATAAGTTACAACAATACAATAGACAATCTAACAGTAACATACATAGTACATATGCAACAATCCAACCAAATTATCATCCACATTATCAACACAAATATTTGATCATAATGCTATTATAAACTTTTAGCACCTTAAAATAAAACCTAAAACTAGAAAATCATTACAAACAATTATAAATAACATAAAAATGTGCCCATAAATTCACCTTCTAAATTTGCAAAAATGTGCTTCAAAGGATGAACCACCACCAAGATCAAACACAACACAACCAACATCATACAAAACTTTTTTTTATAAAATTTTATAAAATTCCAAGATTTTGCAACATTACAACAAAAAACAAAAACCACACAAAACCCTTTTCACAAAATCTAATCTTTCATCAAAATTTCACCATTTTGAGATTAAAAGACACCAAAAAACTCATTCTTGAAACCTTTTTTTTTATAAAAAAAATACTAAAAAAAATATCAATTTTTTTGGTTTTTTTGTGTTTGATTTTTGGTTTTTGGGTTTCTCAAACACATTAAAAGTGTTTTTCAGTTTTCTCACTCTTCTCTGAGTGTTTAAGAAGCAACTTTTGGGGCGTGTGCAGAGGCTTTTGAGAGGTACTTGCCCGAACGGGCCTGACCGAGCTGCCCGTTGTTTTTTACTACATAGTTCGCGGTATCTAGCTGCCCCGTAACTACACGTGTTTACACCTTTAATTTAAATTAGTTACACTTTTTCCATAGATGTTAAAACTACTTGAAAAAAAAAATTTACTGGGCCGATTAATCGTCGTCTAGGCGCTACTAGATACCAAACTTTTCGATTTATATAAATTGATCAACTATGGTCAATTGCGGTCAACGACTATCAACGATGATCTTACTTGGCAGAAACTTGAAAATTTTGCCGTAAATACCAAAACTCGCCGCAAACTATTTTTATTAACTTATAGTTGCTGTTTATATATGTTACAAAATGTCTTTTTAAAGAAAATCTTTTCGGGATACCAAAAAAACTCTGAAAATACTCAAAACTTGCCAAAAATGCCAATCTGATTAATCATCAATTAATCCCGTCTAAACCGATTACAAGCTACAAGAGGGTCGGTCGTCGAACTACCGATTCATGATTTTTGAAACCTTGTATTAAACTGCCACTTTAGCGTTACATTAGTGATGATACGATTAAATTTTTTCAATGGTTAAGATATCACATAAATCTTTTATATAATAAAACAAAACCCTTATTGGGAATTTTTCATTTCAAAAAAATCAATTCATTCCTTATTAGGAAATAATTGAGTAATTATAATTTTTTTATACTGATGTGTTTAAAAAAAAAACCTTTAATATTTCCAAATATGGCAAAAATTTTTATAAAATCGTGTTTTATACTTATATGTACCAAAAAGTGTTGAAAACACATATACTTCTTAGTTTATATTTAATAGTTTTGGACCAAAGTGTATATTTTAAAAAAAACCGCTCCATATACTCTCATTCGTCATACATTCCCCGTAAAGAAAAGTAGAAAACATTCTTCCACAATCCCAGGGCAGCTCCTGTGTATCCGATATGATCCCACCCTAAGCAACAATACCTAATCAAAAAACCAAAATATCACGGATATGGAAATCTAAACACTCGAACTAATTGTCAACAACTTTAAATTATCAATGAATCATTACAAACATGACACAATACAAAGGTGTGTTGTATTAGGGTTTTAAATATAATCGTTTAATTCTTATTGTATCATATGTTGGTTAGTTGAGCTCATATATTGTTTGTATAATTTGTGATATTGTATATGTTTATATATCACTAATCATGTGCGTATTTTCCTGTGTTTTGTAGATTTTGTATAATATGTGACAAACCATTAATGTATGCTATTTTTTCAACCATTAATTAAGGTTAATTGTTTGAAATCGAATGCGCTTTTGTTTTCTTAAATCTTTGTTTTTCTTTAAGCGATTAAGTCTATTTTACACCATGTTTTGATGATTTTGTATTCATTAATAATGTTGTGCTAGATTGTTGTTTTGATTTTGTGCGCTTTGTTATGTATCCATTATATTTACGACTATGATATATAGTTGTGATTAACTGCTTTGTGATGTTAGTTTAGCCAATTTTGGGTTATAGGTAATTTTTCTCATAATGGTTATTATAGTTCTATTTTGGACCATTTTGGGTTAAAATTTTTTTATTTTCATTGAGCAGAGTGA
Organism: Chrysanthemum lavandulifolium; assembly: GCA_022545495.1. NCBI lineage: Eukaryota > Viridiplantae > Streptophyta > Magnoliopsida > Asterales > Asteraceae > Chrysanthemum > Chrysanthemum lavandulifolium. The sequence goes on along the minus strand of CM040242.1, from coordinate 21,733,103 downwards.
TTATCTTTTAACAAATTTGTCATGAAATGGTTATATAGGAAGTTGACGAAGAGAAGGAAAAGGAAGAGAAGAAAAAGAAGAAGATCAAGGAAGTGACTAACGAATGATCGTTAGTCAACAAACAAAAGCCTATTTGGATGAGGAAACCCGAAGAAATTACTAAAGAAGAGTATGCTGCTTTTTACAAGAGTTTGACCAACGATTGGGAGGATCATTTGAGTGTGAAGCATTTTTCAATGAGGGTCGACTTGAATTCAAGGCTGTTCTTTTCGTTCCCAAGAGGGCACCATTTGACCTCTTTGACACAAAGAAGAAGCCTAACAACATGAAGCTTTACGTCCGTCGTGTGTTTATCATGGATAACTATGAAGAACTCATTCCCGAGTACTTGAGTTTTGTAAAGGGTATCGTTGATTCTGAGGATCTTCCTCTTAACATCTCTCGTGAGATGCTGCAACAAAACAAAATCCTCAAAGTGATTCGCAAGAATTTGGTCAAGAAGTGCACTGAGATGTTCCAAGAAATTGCTGAGAACAAGGAAGATTACAGCAAGTTCTATGAAGCCTTCTCCAAGAACCTCAAGCTCGGCATCCAAGAAGATTCCCAAAACAAGACCATGTTAGCAGAGTTGCTTCGATACCATTCAACCAAGAGCGGTGACGAGATGACCAGCTTGAAGGACTATGTCACCAGAATGAAGGAGGGTCAACAAGACATTTACTACATCACTGGTGAAAGCAAGAAAGCTGTTGAGAACTCACCCTTCCTCGAGAAGCTAAAGAAGAGTGGGTATGAAGTGTCCAGCCATGGGTGGTGGTGGTTTTGGTGCTCCAACCGCTGGCGGTGGGGGTTTTGGTGCTCCTGCCGCTGGCGGTGGTGGTTTTGGTGGCGGTGGCTTTGGTGCTGCTCCTGCAGCTGGTGGGTTTGGTGCTGCAGCTACAGGTGGAGGTGGTTTTGGCGGTGCTCAAAGAATTGGTAATATATTATCTATGTTATCTTTTAATCTTTTGGTTATAAATAGAGATAGCAGTCGATCTATTTTCTTATAGTGTTGTGTGTAATTTCAAATGGGTCAACGTAAAAAAAATTTGGCAATAAGGAACAGGTTAAACATACTAAAAGTGAACCAAAATTGTTTTTTATGCATAGAACCTCTTTTTATATTATTGTAATAGTATTGATTTTTGTAATCATACTGAACAAGTTCATTGCTAAAGAATGTGTTCAAAATGGGTCAAAATGTAATAAATTTAACTGAAGATATTCAAAAGATGCTGGTGTAAGCCACATTTTTCATGTGTTGTAAATAAAAACAATATTTAATTTTAGTGCATAATTTTGACTCTGGATTGTGTTGCACAGTTACAAAAGGGGGAAAGTAATTGTGAGTGTGATAATTGATATATGATGGGACAATGATCAAATATACAAAGAACATCTAAAGGATGTAAGTATGTGACCCTTAACCACATGTAAATTCGTCTATTTAGTTATGAACGGGTCGAACTGGGGTTGCTTACTTATAACGGGTCAAATGTGAATCAAATAAATTTAACTATAAAGCAATTATTTCAAATGGGTCTAACATGGCAAATACTGTAACAATGTACTTTCGATATATACAAAATTTAACAACGGCAAAAAATATTTCGGGCAAACGTATAGGAGGATATCACATTAGGCGAACGTATTGAATTGGGTACTTAGGTGAGTGTTAATTTTCATATGTTTTATCATTAAATTAATCATTTTTATATACTATTTCTTTGTTGTAGGATCATACGTCGAGGTTCATCCCGGTGATTGACATAAAAATGTAAGTATACTCTATATAATGCTTTGTATAGGAGGGCTTACATCTTGTTTGAATAATCGTTAAAGGGTCTATGAATTATCTCCATATCACGAGTCCAAATCTGCGAAGGTCTTTAGTTATAAATATTACATTATCTTATGATTATAGCTTTTGTGCATGTGTATATCGCAATATTAAGGTTATATAGTGATCGTCTTTTCGATCATTTTAAAATTTCAAAAAGTCGCTGAAAAAAGGTTTTTAGACCAAGATTTAACTCTTAAATCAACAGGGATGTTCAAAAGTAAGGTACAGTCACTATTTTCCCATAGTTACAATAAATAACCACATTTTTTTTACATGTTCTTAAAGTAATTAAATAAAGCATACAAACTTACAAGTGAGCACTCACATTGATCTTGAACACAAAAACTATTATATGAGATGAATGCTAATAAAATGAGGCAATTTGGAATCATTTATCAATAATTGGTTAGTTTTGTTTATCTCTAAAGACTCAAATGAGAAAGATAGACACGCATTCACATATGTACGATCTCATTTTAATTAGTTTTCCATAGCACAAGAAAAGGAGTTAGATGGAAAACTTGAATGCATGATTTAACTTGGTGTCGCTTTTGGATGACAGGATCGCAAGAATGAAACGCAAATAACAATTATCATGGTGAAGACAAATGCAAAGCCACTTTTTTCCCAGGTATATAAATTTTCGTTAGAGCATCTTTGTAGATTTTTGATTTTAGACACAATTGCAACAAAGTCTTCCGGTTCTTTATAAGGATTGTGTTTACTAAGAAGGCATAATTCATAATGCTACAAAGTATTCCGGGACGGGCATGACTATTTTTAACGCTTAGTTATTGCAAAACTCGAATTGGATTTTTGAACAATATTGGAGGTTTGCATCATTTGTATTTTTGTTTATTTAATACAATGATTTTGTTTATTACTGTTTCAAAGATAAATTACAGCGTGCAATCTTTGAAGTGATCATGCTAATAAATATTTTCTAAACATTCTTATAGAAGTTGCACAAAGACTTTATCACTAAAGTAGAATAACAAGAGTTTCAGCAATTTATTTTTCCGGAAATATATTTGCTAATGCATGCTAAAGGGTAACGATATTATGGTGACAATTGTTTTTGGGAAGCTCGAGGTCAAGTTTGTAGTGGCATTTTGTACCAATTTGTTTCAGGGATAACAATACAAATTTTGTCTGAAATATTGAAGCAAAGTTTGCATGTAGACACATTTAACAATATGGTTGAGGCAACATCATATAAAAAGCATATCTAGATAATATTGTGCAAGCCACTATTGTGTTTGTTCCGTCAAAACTGATGATATTGATCTGTATTAGCCTCGGGATGACCGCTTTACAATGTATGATAATATTGCCTTAATTTGTTGTGAGGTACGTGTGCACAAATACTACCATTTACATATACTATTTTTGGAAACATATATCAAGACTTTACGGAAAATAATACTTATAAACATGTCTTGCATTAACATTCAGTTAGGCTTAAAAGCATATCTATGCTTATCTACATCTTATATAGTTGAAGACCTGATGATATGTTTTTATATCGTCTCAATGTTGGAAGTTGTGAATATTGTGTCATTTTTTATGTCACCCTAATGTTTGAAGTTATGAGGCTTACTACGTGATGCTTCTTAAAATGTTTCTATTTTATGATTTCTAGGGCTTATCTACTTGCTTGATGTTAACGGACCTAGACACTGGTAATGAATTGGTTCCAACAATCTGCTCACATGGATTCAACTTTGTATGCTCGAAACGGTGGTGAGTCCATGGTGGTTGATATTGTTTCTCTATTGCTACGTGAATCAATTAACTTTGAATTGGGTACAAACAACAAAAGGTCATCATTGTAAAACTTATCACTACATTATAGAACATATGGGGCGTATATTAACTATACATGTTTGTATACTCTATGTTCTATATGTGAAGTACGCTTTGTCACGTGTTTATCTTTTTCTAGACATTTTTTAACTTACTGAAATACGTTATTTTCAATTACTTATAGAGATTAATTAGCTCACTTTTTGTAGATAACAATTTTAAACTCAAAAATTTTCAAGTACAAATTATCAAAGAAAAGAGATAACAGGTGAAATTACCATGTGTGCACTGGATTTAGGACATAATTAAAAGTTTAGCGAACAATAATTTGTTTGTATTTTATCAATAATGGTACATAACTAAGAAGTTAAGAAAAAACCCCGTGCGTGCACGGGTATTATAACTAGTATAACTTACAACACATTCACACGGAATATCATCAAAGTTTGTTTGACGATTAAAATGATCAAACTACCTCAAAATTTGCGTGACCATGCGCGATTATGGTATGTTGTAGCGGAGTTTTTTTTTGCAGGTCAATGCGAGGTTGACGCTAGCACTACGTACAATTTGACATTTGCGGTAAATAATTAAATTGATAATGATTCGACAAACAATATATCAAAAGCTATAAGAGAGGAAAAAAAAGTAAACGTCTCATATGTATTTGGTACTCAAAGTGTAATGTTGGTAAAAGACAATTTTGTTGTTATATACGAACATAAAATACTTGTTGTCGACTAATTTACTCTCAACACTTAACAACTCACTAGAAGAAAAAAAGCATACATGTTAACGAAAATAACTTTAAGTAAAAGATAATCAGAATCCGGCCGGTGAAATTCTTGCTCAATTTTAGAAGGCGTGGATCTTCGCTTATCCTATTCACAATCTCTCACGACAAGCCAGTTTTATTCCGTCGGATTAACTTGTGAGAGTAAACATAAGTAATAGCTTAGTGCTGCCACCAAAACCATCCAAATTCACAAGTGTTTTCTAGCATCATAACAATCCAAGTATGATTTAACTTGTCAAAAACTTATTAGTCTTTTGTCACTACTTTATTTTAGCGTTTATATGTACATAGTCATGGTGCCCTATGGCTATAACAAAACCCTTTACGGGGAACCAAAAGAATTAATTGGATTTAAAATATCATAGTATCATAGGATCAAGAGTTACATCATAGGATTCATAGGGGTGTGTGTTTTTATTCAAATGAAAAAGACATATGCTTATATAAATGTCCATCTCAAATATATGTTTTTGTGTATAGTTGCATTTTGTATTTCATTATTACATGACATATGTGGCCTAGAGAAAAAGACATGAGCATGGTACAAATAATTGAATCAAAAGGCATCTTTTTATGAAGAATATATATATACAAGGGTGAAAATCTAAATTAACATATACAATGTTGAACCAAACAAAATTATAAATCACATCAACTACATGAAAAAACAAATGTGCTAGAAATAATTATCGTATGAGGAAAAGTTGTCTCATGATTGTCTCTTTATGTATTCATGTAATTAATTGTGTAATTCTTGTCGCGTGCCGAAAGAGGGTCAGAAAAAGTTAAAAAGATATTCCGGTTAAGTTGTGTATATCTGAGTAAAATTTTGTCATCTTTAAGTAATCTAAACAAGAAAAACCTTATCATTTAATCGTTGCACATGATTTTGTTGTAGTTAAGGGACCCAATATGGATTATTTTCCTTTATTCTATTGAGAACTCAAATCATGGTCAAACAATGATTCTCTAAAGAATGATTATGGGGTTGGACCAAGTGTTGATTACATTTGTTCCACTAGCAAGAAAGTGACTTGTTACTTGTTAGAGCATTACCAAAGGTAACGCTGTAACGCCGTTACAAGCCAAAACAACGTCGTTTGTGGCGTTATGCTTTTGGAAGTGCAGCATTATCACGCCGTTAGTCTTTGGGCGTTACAGGGCTAACGCGCGTTAAAGTCAAAATTAAAAAAAAAAAAATCATTTCACCCCCTAAACCATTTCAAATAAATTTTCACTTACACCCCTTCAACCTGTTCAAATTCAAATTTAAATTATACTAGTCAATTCTGGGCGGGATAAATTCAAATTTGAAATTTAAAAATCAAATATGAGCGGAATTTATTCAAACTCAAAATCAACTCGCTTATATATATCTACTCTACTAGAGTTGTTTAGAACACAACACACACAAGTTACACACAACTCACACAAAAAAATGTCTGAAAGATTTTTCTCAAGAATTCCCAAGTTCAACAAAGTTGCACGAAACCGACTTTCCAACTCCAAATCACTTGCGGAAACCGCCTTTCCAACTCTACCGAGTTTGAAGTTTACTCAACACCACCGGAAAATGTCTTCCGATGGGTTTTGAAAACATCCCATACCTCCCAATTGTTCCAACTCCACCGTGAGCAGTCCATAGGTGGATCTTCAAACCACCCAGTGGTTAAGTGAGACTTCCTCCCAAGAACTAGAACAAGATGAAGAAAGCGGTAGGAGATTATGGAAGAGCGAGCACGTGAAGAAGGCGCTCATGGTGAGCAAGAAGCACCGAAGCTCGGTACCTCCAAGACAATTACTTGACATAATGGGCGTCGGCTCTTTAATGGGAGTTTGATTCCCTTCAAGTTCGAGGTTGGGTCTCGGATGATTCGTTTTTTTAAGTTTTAGTAGTTTTATTTTCATCAGTATGCGTTGTATCTTTAATTTTTAATGTAATCTGTGTTTAACGTTTAATGTACTTGGTGTTTTAATGTTAAATGTGATATGTGTTTTAATAAATGAAGTGTTTGTTTTAGTTTAGGTGTTGAAATTGAAAATATGAAATGTTATTGATGTTATTGGGATGTTATTGTTGTGGGTGTTTTTTAGAGATGTTAAAGTGAAATGTTAAAGCTGATGTGGCGCTGACGTGGACGGTGTTATTGTGTTACGATTGTGCATGCTCTTAGTCCAAACCACATACTAAATACGGAGATATCATTGTATTATAAAGCAAAGCGTCTCAAATTTGATATGCTAAAATTATGACACATTAGTACATATGAACTTAAAACCTCATTAACCATTATCCTATACCTTCTATTAATTTGTTATCATTTTTTTTTTTTCTTTTTCTTTTTTCAAGTCATCAAATAGCTTATATTTTGACAAGGCAACATCATTAACTAATTTTCTAGCTTATTTTCTCGTTCTATTATAAAGCAAAGCCCTTCAAACTTAATATGCTAAAACTATGACGCATTAGCACATAAGAGTTCAACACCTCATTAACCATTATCATATGTGTTTTATTAATTTGTTATCATATTTTTTTTTTATTTCAAGTCACCAAATAGTTTATATTTTGACAAGGCTACGATTATGTTTGGCGAAATGGATTGAGCTGTGGCTGAAGCTAGAGCTAAGGCTGGAGCTAGAGCTTATATTTTCATAATGTTTGGTGAATTAGTTGGAGCTGAAGTTTACTAAAGTAAAATTGTATAAAAAGATATTAATTAAATTCAAATATATTTTCGGTTTTTGCGTGATAACCCATTATAGTTTGAAAGATTTTTAAGTAATATGACTAGCTATAAGCCTCTATAAGCGCCCCTTTTTGAGCTTATGAAGGCTTATGACTTATAAAAGCTTTCTTAAGTCTGTGTGACAAATAAAATTTATTTTATAAGCTAACTTATTTTAAAGACTCAAGCCTCTATGAACCCGATAAGCCTTGTGCCAAATATAGCCTACATCATTTAGGAATTCTTTAGCTTATTTTATTATAAAAATTCAACATCATATCGTACATAAATATGAGGTTTAGTTACCATTTACATTAGTATCGTCTACTCAATGGTATTAAATGATAAAATCCTTCAAACTATATATGAACTCGTTTACATTAGAACTAAAAACATGTTCTAAAGACATCGTTTCTAATGTTACTGAGAATTTAAAAACCTAACATTAGCTTCAGCTACACAAAAATATAACCCATATCTTATTGTAACTGGGTTGTGCTTAAGATTAGCTAGTACTTCTTCCGTCCCAAATTATAAGTCTATTTTTGATTTTTCAAAGTCTTTTTCTTCCGGCTTTGACCTTAATTATTTCTTTTCATGTTATATAATACTTGATGAAAAATATACCAATAAAAATGCATTTAAATCACATATCCATTTATATATTTTACATCAAGTATTATATAACGCTAAAAAAAATAATTAAAGTCAAAGTTGAAATAAAATGACTTTGAAAAAGTCAAAATGGACTTATAATATGATACAGAGGGAGTACTAAAGTAAAACACATGGTTCAAAGTCAAACCTTTGATGAAATTTGTAGTTAAGCAATCTATTATCTATTATATATAATAAAATAAGCTTTTGTACAAGTATACTAAGCGCGTAGCATTAAAAATTGGTTTAATGCATTTCCTTATTTAGCTATCATGTACAAGAGTTTTATGCCTACACTTTTTAAAAGTCTTGGCATTAAAAATAGGCAATACAATGGACCTGTTTGCAATACGTTTTATGCCCCAATTTTAAAAGTCAACAATTCATAAATCAATCAAATAAAAGTCTCTCTCTAAAAAAACTCTGTATATCATCTACATAAAAAAACTCTGTATATCAAATAAAAGTCTCTCTCTTGCAAAATCGTTTCCATAAATCAATCAAAATCATGCGATGATGCAGATCCATATAATCACTTGGTCCTTACGTTTTGGTCTCCTTTTTTTCGATTACCGATTGTAACATCTCAGATTTGGCAGCCGAATTTGATTTTCTTATTATGTAAATCTGTAAGTTTGTTAATTTGTTCCCATTTATGTTTTTTGCTGATTATTTATAATATGTTAATATGTTAATATGTTAATAACTTATTAAAAAGTAATTAAATCGAATTATAATGATTTATTTGTCAAACCCTAATCATTTAATTAGTTGTGGAAAATTGGGGAAAATGGGTGATTTCATGAATTACGAAAATACTTGCCTAATTTATGTTTTTGTGATGAGCAAAACGTAAGGGGCAAGTTTTATAATTTATATTTGTTAAAAAGTTTCCTAAATTTATTTATATTTCTGCCTATATAATGTAATTAGGCCTAAAATTGTTTACCACATTAACATTTCAAATTATCACTTTCAACAAGATTAACAACCATGGCTACTTATGTTGCAGGGTTTATCAATGACTTATCGGCAGTTAAAGACAATATCAAATCATGTGTGCGAATAGTAAGAAGTCGGATGCGGGGCGTGTATGGCAAACAAGGACTCAAAAACATGGAATTAGTCATTATGGATGAACAGGTATCTTACATGTATAATTATATTGTTTAATCAAACTGGAAACAAGGAATATTTGGGTCTATTTTTTACATGTATAATTATATCTGTTGGGTTTCATTAATTGGGTGGTTTATGTTTCTCGGTTGTTAAACCGAGGCCATTGGTGTGTTTAGATCTCAAAACTGTTCATGGTTGTTAGTCGTGATTTATGTGTTTGAACCGTTTAGATCGGTGGTGGTTTGTATTTTGGCAGTTGTGTTTGTTTATGTGGTTTGGTCATATCTGTTGTTGGTTTGGGTTTAGCCAGATCTGGCATTGGAAACCTGAATGGTATGTAAAATCGTTTTATGCCTAAACTTTTTAAAAGTCTTAACTCTTGCAACATAAGTAAAGTTGTATGTTGAAGAGAATAAATTTTATGTTTTATTCGTTTAGATCTGTGGTGGTTTGTATTTTGGCAGTTGTGTCCAAACAACCCCTTAACACATTGTTCTTGGTTACTAATTTGATGTTCTTTCTAATTGGTAATGGCATAAGTTTTATTTTTTAATATTTGACTCTTGCAACATAAGTAAAGTTGTATGTTGAAGAGAATAAATGGTAAACACAATATGTTATTTTCTCGCTTTATTGTGCTTACTAATTTGATGTTCTTCCTAATTGAGCAGGCACTAAGATGCGTGCGACTATGCGTATGGCATTGGTGAATGGCTTTAAGCACAAGGTTCAAGAGGAAGTCTTTATTACATTGTCTCGATCATGCCTTGGGAGATTCACCCAAGTATCGCATGGTCAATGCACCACTTCGTCTCGCTTTTTGTCCAACACAATCATTGAACCGTGTCCCGACTTTACCGGTTCGGTTTATGGGTGGGACTTTAGGCCATTTAGAACAATAGTGGATCTGCAGCAGGATGAAGACAGACGCTTTGGTACGTAATATTTGTCCCTTTTCAATAAATGATAGTATATGTATATATCAAATCATGCGCTAAAAGTTAATTGCTTTCTATTTAAAATTGTGTAGATGTAATTGGACATGTTGTTGCTTGTGACGATTTAGACAACTACGATAAGAATGGCAGATCAGGCAAGAAGAAGCCGTTGACCCTTGCTGATGCCGAGTGAGTACCGTTAACTTTCTTGTATTTGTAAAAGTTGTTATATATAATAGATTTTGTAGTCTGTTGTGTTTCTTACAATCGGTAAATAAATGCAGTGGTATCGAACTCAGATGCACATTGTGGGGTCCATATGCACAGCAGTTTCAAGATTTTGTCGATGGATGCCCCAACCGTGGTAAAATCATGCTAATTCTTCAATTAGGCATGATGAAGACATGGGACGGTATATATAATTGTGAATGCTTTTACAGATTTTACTTTCCTATATGTTATAATCCCTAATAATCTTCGTCAATATTGTTTATAAATAGGCAAGATGGGAGTTCAAAATGCCTATAATGGGACAAGGCTTTTTACATTTAACTACAATGAAAGCATCCCAAAAGAAGAATTTATGGATGTGGAGTTGTATAGGCTAAGGTCTCATTATCGTAACAAACTAATTATACCTTTCGTTAAATGCATTATTTTGTTTTCATGTTCAAATGGTAACTCTTTTTATTCTTTATAGGTCGCTTTGTCGACAAGGATGAATCCAAGAGTGAAAACACGGCTTCCCGTATTTCTACTCACCCAAGCATTCAACTAGAGAGGAATTTCGAACAAGTATCGTGTCAAAACATTGTTGATCTCCTTGATGTTGATCAGTTACACTTTCTACATGCAAAATTTATTCGATATATCAAATGTTTTAGAAACCCGAACAATATCCATTTCCATTTACGGGTAAGGCAAGCGTAATTGTTGGAACAATTATTGCTATACACGAGGAGGAGGGCTGGTGGTACCTCGGGTGCCTGAAGTGCAACAAGAAAGTGATTAAAGAGTCACAGTTTGTAGACCTCGAGGCCGAAACCAAACCCAAGTTTGGATATCAGCAAACACCTGATCAATGGACATGCACCAAATGTGCTAAGACCGTTACCGGGATAAAAACAGAGTAAGTGCTTTCTTATTGTCTCTTTATAAGTGAGATAGTAATACGACAATCTCTTGAAACCATCGCCTTACCATTTTTTATGCGTTTATTTTTTCTTTCAGATTTCGTCTTCGATGAGAGTCCGGGATGAGTCGCACGATATCCCCTGCCGCTCTTAACGATGAGGTGCGATGGTTGGTAGGTCTGCTTACCAGCTGTGCGACAAATATGGGTGCAAGGTAATCTACCTTGGATACGATTGTTAAATTGGAAGGACTTTAAAGTTAATCAATGGTGGTAAAACAAATGCGTTAGGTTTTAGTCTGTCAAACATAATTAAGTTAACTTTTCATTTACATCCTCATTACAGTTTATTGTTAGGTCTGTTTGGTTATAGATTGCTATATACTTATGCCTATAGCTGGATGTTGAAATGCTTAAAGTGGTTATGGATCACAGAGTTTCACCTAATAATGTTTGGTTATATTTAATTTCATGAAGCTTAATGTCTGCTGGCAATTTGAATGAGTACAGGTCACTTAAACTCCTGTTGTGGCATGATATACGCGTAATATAAATATTTGATAAAAAGTAATCCATAAATAGTGTTAAAAATTGTTTGTGTTTTATAGAAACCTTTTAATATAACTGTGACCTGATGGATACGTTGGCGTTAGGATTAGATTTTGATGCAACAAAGTAGTTAGGCATATATTGTTCGTGTTTGGTCGATTTGGTTAGTATTAAGAGATTAGAATGTAAACTTTTGTTTAGTTTAGTTTGGACCATACAGGGCTGCCATTAGCAATGCACCAGTGGACTAACAATGGACCTGTATTTGATATTTACCCATTTTTTTAAGTTTGCCGATTAGGTTTAATTGTAACCAAACATGATTCATTAGCATTTGGAAGGCTGAACCATTAGCAGATGGAAGCCTGAACCCAAAATAGTGTGGTAACTGTAATGACTTATAGACAAACAATTCCTATATTTCTATGTGTGTTTGCACAACAAAGGTCTAATCAGTCCCAAACAAAAGTCAACACAACAAAGACCAGGATGAGAAAGTGTGGCACCCACAAGTACTGTTAGTGATTGTTCATGAAAACTTTCATGCAGTTTGGTGTTGGGCTGAACAATGGCTGTGTTTCTTTTCTGAAAATAGGGTTTATTCAAAATACGCCAAACTATTTTTTCTGTAGTTCTCAAGTTATCTTTAAATGTGTGTTGTATATCTTTAAATGCCTTATTTCTTACATGTAGAATGCCGAAGATCAAGACTTCCCAAAAGAGATCACCAACTTGGTTGGAAAGAAGTACGCTTTTAAGGTATCCATTGATGAGGTCAATGCCAAAAAAATGTTGCCTGTGTTCACTGTGCTCCGTCTGACGGATGATGCTGAGATTTTGAAGTCTGTTGTTGCCATTGCAACTCCGTGAAGGTAATGATTCGCGACATTTTTCTATAATCCATCTTGTATTATACAACATGTAGTTCGGTGTTTAACAATTACTTTTAAATAGGATCACGATTCAACCAGTTCTGCACTACCTCAAATAACTCCGTTGGTAAGTGCATTATGTTTTTTGGGATGTAAATTTTATAATACTCGGTAACTCATAATATGTTTTGATCATGTTTTGATATCCAGGATCTGGAATCCCAGACTGACGAAAATACTACGCCAGTTGATAAACAAAAAAGTTGTAAACGTTCAGCTGATGTGGAGGATGAAAGCGATGGTTCAAGCATGAAAAAACAAATTGTCGAGATTAAGCTGGAGAAAGAAGGTGCTAAGTGAAGATCCATCATTCCCAATAAATAAATGCTTCTATTTTGCATTTTCAGTCATGTACTGAAATTGTCTCCATTTTCAATTTGCTTAAAAAGTATCGTTTAGACAATATGTTGCTAATAAGCCGCTATTATTTTAGACATTTACGATTGTCTTTTGATATGGGGAGTCCCATTCTCTATTGTTTTCAGACATTGGCAATTTTGAAATTTATATTTATGGTCATTGGTAAAATTTGTAAATGGCTTGCAGTTAAGAGTGCCCAATGTGTGCTAGGGTGTGATTACATATGCTTCATAATCAAGTATGTGACTGCTGTAAGTTTGGCACCCTTATATATCAACTACGTATCTGAGTTTATTCATACTTTTTAAATAAAAATATAACAGTATGTGACTGCTGTAAGTTTGGCACAACCAGGTACCATATATCCGATATTTGTAGTTTCAGCCATTCTCGATACATTAGTACATGTACAATAACCATTTGATGCATGTTTGTAGTTTCTGTTTCTTGGTCTCAAGGATTCAAGCCATTGAATGTTGGTTGGAGTCTGTCTTTAGTAAGTTAATTTTTCCAATTGACTCATGTACATGGCTTTAGTAACTTATATATCATCTCCTAAAATACATTTATAACAAAAATTAATTCCGTTTTTATTAATTGTTTTTTTTTTTTTTTTTTTTTTTTTTACAAATCTCGAAATTATATGTGTTTAGGCTCAATATTATCATCTCCTAAAATAAAAATATTTTTTTCATATAACCATCAAAGATTATATGTAATCTACAAATAAAATACAATATGTTCTAAATCCATTCCTTATATATATGGCTTCATCTTTTATAAATTCAAAACATACAATCATTATACATTTATATTCTTATTAGTTTAGTTTTTTTACTTGTCAAAAGGAACATGGCTGGGAACGATTCATCCAAGGTAAATTGATTTTTTTTTTTTTTTTTTTTTTTTTTAGTTTTAGGAGTATGTTTTCGTTTAACTAAAATTGTGACAAAAGTTTATATATTGTTTTATACATATGTTTTTTTTTTCTTTCGATATAGGCAAGCAAAGAACAAGAAAATGATAAAGCATTGAATTCTGGAGATGTGCCCGGTAAACAGGAACCGGTGATTGAAATTTCAGATGATGACGTGGTAATAATTAAGCTTATATATTGGCGCCATAATTTGTCATCATATATTTGTGGTGATAAGGAATGTACACTTTAATATAGCTTTAATTTATTTTTAACTTGTGTAGGCTAAACCCGTCTCTCTAAAACGCGGAAGATTGACTAAAGATGGAAAAGTTGTAAACAACGATGTCGTTAATATTAGCTCTTCTGACGAGGTAAATGCATAAACATTCTAACAAAAAAAATTATGGTCTTATGATGACATTCAAAACAATTATATAAACATATTAAGTGATCAACATATATTTTTTTGTTCAATGCTATACTTTATTATTATTATTATTATTATTATTATTATTATTATTATTATTATTATTATTGTTATTATTTCATGAAAATGTCAACATTGAAAAAGCTATATTTATACAACATACTATTAACGTTAACTTTGTCTACTCTTTTACATAGGACCATGATGAGGATTCGCCTCACTTTCCGTCGCTCAAACAAGAAACCAAGAGCGTCGTCATCCAATCAACATCCGTTTACTTTGATTGACGAAGAAACGGATGACGACATTGAAGTTGATAACTCTATTCACATTAGTGATACGGTTGAAGAAGGTTCGGATGAGGAAGACGGAATTGGTTTAGATGACCTTCAAAGTGACGACTCTTCAGATGACGATGATGATGGAGATGACTTAGCAGACTTCATCGACGATGAAGATGCACCGTCTGATGATGATACCGATTACGACCACGACGATTTTTGATAATCAAAATATCAAAACTTGAACGTGGTCATGCTTTTTCAAAATAATGACATTATTTCATTCGAACTTTAGCCTTTTTTCAAGGTTTATTTATGTGTTTTGTTAATTTCTAATGTTTGGTTTGAATTTTATACTTTCTCCAAAGTTTTATTTATGTGTTTTGAGTTTTATACTTCCGACAGCCTAAGTGTGGTTTTATACTTCCGACATCTCATTATCATTCAGCTTATGAACATTACTTTTCACTTTTGTTAATCAATATAGTGTGATAATAAGATGTCTATGTGGTCGTTTTTTATGTAATAGAGTTATTGATATGCTAAGCTTGAATACATCTATTATATAATTTAACGATTCAGTTACAATATTTCAAATCAATTATTTTATCTCATTCAATATGAATAAAAGTTATTAATACAAAATCTTTTTTTTTCGGTTACAAATACTTTTTAGATGTTATTCATTGAAATTTTAATTATAGTTATCTAAAAGAATACTCAACAAATAATAAACCCAAAACAAATAATAAAACCAACAATCCTGGAAAAAAAAATTCGTTAACTGAAAAAAATCCCCCATTGCATGCTCTTTCTTCAACCCAAGAAACCTAACCATGGCAGAAAACAAACAACCCCATGTGAAGAAACGTAAAAATTCCGTTATGTCTGGCCAAAACCCTCAACCTTCTAATCAGCAAAGTGTTCGTTTGGCACATGTACCGACGCCTCAATATTCAAACCCGCGAGTTCCGTTGTCAGAGCTACACACGCCACCTCCAAGCAAAAGAGTTTCGTTGTCCGAGATTCTTAGATGTAAGTTTCTGTATGTATAAATTATAACTTGATATAAATTGGTTACATGATCTGTAATTTACTATGTTTGTATGCATTAGATGATCCACTAAAGGAAAACGTCCCTTCATTTTCGTATCAAATAACTCTTCGTATGTACCACAAATAACGCAGTTTAAAACAGTTTGATGAATTTATTATTTTGGTCATATGTTTTGCTTTATACAGCTTACAAAGTGATAATACTACTTATTGCTATAGGTTCATCTACGCATTTTACACATAAGCAAAGAAGACCTTATAGTAGACTGCCTCTTCATGACGTTACTAATCGTGAGTATCTTCTTCACTTACGACATAAAAAATCTACTTATTGGTCATCTTTTTATCTTCTGTGTTGCCTACTCAACCCACTATAATGCGCCTATACTACTTATGTCATTTCAGGATTAAATTTTCAAACAACAAACAACGTATGGCCCTTAAATTCTCACGTCCCGCTTGCAACTCAGTTGTCACCGTTGACTCCAGCTAACTTAGTCACGGATGTTAGGCGAACTACAACTTCAGCTTTTCAATCGCAATTAGGTTATATATCTATTCTTTCTACTATCCTCCATTTACTTTTCACGTTCTTATAAGAAAAATAATGCAGCATATACCATCAAATAGGAGATCACATTTGTTCATTTTGTTAGTCCACTGTAAATAATAGATATATTAGTTCACATACTTATGGCGAAATTACATATTGTTAGGATTTGTGATTCTACTATAAAGAATAGAGCTTTTATTTGTCATTGCTAATAAGTATAGATTAAAAGTAAGAAGTGCCTTTCGTATGAGTGGTGTTATACTCCAACATAATGACATGAATAATTAAAAATGGGTCGGATTGAGTAATGGGTCAAAGAGATGGTTTATGAAACACTCCTTATCCATCGAAGTATAGTATAAGTTATTTATGTATGAATTTAAAAAGTGTATCAATTTAATAGTAAAAGGATTATATTGGCCAAACATACAATCATTTTGCCTCTTTTCAATAAATGTCAACAAAAAGATAACTGCAGACAGATGTGAGATCACCTTCATGTAGATATGAGCTTCAACTGTGTTGGATGGACTTTTCTTACTTGGCGAAAAATAGCCATCGGCTTCATTTTTCACAGTACTATTTCTAAGCTCAAATAACCTGTGGCTATTCAAATAAGTCAGGAAAATGCTTGACCCACACAATAGCTATTTGAGCTTAATTTTTAAGCTGAGAAAAGGTCTTCCAAAGCAAGCGAAAGCTACAACAACAAAGTTAACATAGCATAGACTTGAAATAAACTGATTAGGGCTCAAGCGAGAGCTTTTAACAGCTTAAAATAAAGCTGTTATCAGCTGCACTTGGCCATTTTTTTGCAACTGAAACATAACATAAAAAGTGGAATGGGACAGATTTGGATGCAAATTCAACCAAGATAAAAACTTCTTTGATGTACTAAACTGAAACCAAAGTTAGTAGGACTGAAAAGATTATAGATAAACCAAAAATCTTAACTTTTGAGTACCAAATGAGCCAAGAAAAAGCAACAAGAACAGCACTGTTGCTGCTGTTTTCGTGCAGTAAAAATAATTTGTCACAGCCAAGAACTATATCAACTTGTATGCCATTATTTCCCTCGCCCATAAAGGATAATGACTAAACGTTGTTACTTGGTTAAGTTTTGTTATTACAGGGCACATGTGTCACTTTCACACAATGACACAAATTCATATTTAATGAGTACGCATAGCCAAAGATATGAATGATGGTAGTGGTCGTTCGGGTATAAGACTATAAGTTAATTCATGAAGAGAAGTTCAACGCTTAAGGAAGTACACTTGGTATCTTTTGCAAATGCTAAACTTACCTAAGATGACTTATTGAGACAGTCAGTATGCAACAACCAACGTAATAATGGTTTTAAATAGGTAATTTAAGCCCCACCCCACCATTCATGTGTTAATCCTTGGACCACCAGAATATAAGACAATGTGATGTTGTAAGCATGCACATTCACTTCAACTAAATAGTCCCATACTAATTGTTCATAGTCAAACTAACTGCTCCAAAACCCTTTATAATCATTTATGAGTCAAACTAACTGCTCCAAACACCCTCTATAGTCAAGTAAATCACACTTAAAGATGCCAAACTCGATTGGGATATAGCCTCCGATTCTATTATGGGGTTGTGCATCATATGAAACACTATATTAAGCAACCACCAATACTCTTATATCTCAACTTTTGTTAGTAAATACTCTGCTTTCACATGCATGATCTTATTACAAAAGTAAGTTGGAAATGTGTTTTAGCGTCAACGGTCATGGCCACCATATCGCTTTCATATATGAACCAAACACCGACATCTTAAATCGGTATGGTTTTGGGTGTAAGTACGACAGAATCTTATATTAACATTATGAAATAACAACCTGATCACCATCCTTGATTCCAAGTCTTCGTATACAGACTTTATCATCAAGCAGCTTTTGGCCTCGAAACACAAAAAAAAATGTCCCCATACATGTGACCTGACCCATCCAATACAAATTATGACCTTCATGTCAGACATAAATGGTCCTATATTTGAAAGAGGAAAAGTGGCATTAATCAGGCTCCTTTGATAGTAACATACCAACTTCAAATTTATGCCATTTTATTTGACGTTAAATCGAACTTCTTTTCAGATTGCTTCAAACTTCAACAATCAAATGAATGTGTTTTATATCTCGCCTTAAAATGGTATGAATATGATTTGTATACATGGCTTTTTTTGAATAAGCATACAAACTTTTGAATCTACATCTTAGAATAAGGTATATTTAATACTTACTAATATTAAGTCATATAGACTTATGTCTTTTTTTTAATAAGCATACAAACTTGACACTGTAATAACCTATTTAGGCTAAATGGAGAATGACTCAAATGATCTTAACACATGAAACTGGACTTAAAGCTAAATTACTATTAAAACCAAACACCCCTTTAAATGAGACAAATGCATTAAACTTAAAAGCCTTGATGAAAATGTGACTCAGCTTGAATTTAAATACTATGATGAACATAAGTCTGCTTCTGATCTCATATCTATAATCATTTAACAGAAGTCTGCTTCTCATCTATTCGGATCATATATGTCTAATAACATCATTTACAAATTATTTTTGGTAGGTGCTTTTTCACTTATGGCGAACCAACTAGAAACCGTTAGACAAAGTTCTTCCTCTAATGCGTTCATCGAACTCCAACTTCCGAAACTCACCGGTAAGAAACATATACATGTTTGTTATAGCATATGCTTTTAAAAATGACATCATTTACAAATAATTTTGGTAGGTGCTTTTCACTTATCCCGAATCAACGAAACTCGTTAGACCAAGTTCTTCCTCTAATGCGCTCATCGAACTCCACCTTCTCGAAACTCAATTGGTAAGAAACATATACATGTTTGTTATAGAAATTGTTTTTAAAATGATGATTTTCTCGAGTTTGTTAATTCAATTATTTATAGTACCGACAACGCCTTTGATTCGAACTCGATTGACACCGTTAATCGTGGTATAAGTCGCACTAATGCCTTGCAAAGAAGTTGTGATCAAGTTACACCGCCACAACACGTACACAACAATCTCCTATTACTAATGTTTCAAACGGTAAGTTTTGAATCATAACATATTGCTAAGAGCAACATTTTTACATGTTTTATTTGGTTATAATTTTGACCATTTTTGCTGTTTCGGTTTCTTTGCAAGGACCATCTATTCGTCGTGCTAATCAATCCACCAATATAATCTCAACGGCTTGTGTTACACCAAGCATTCCTCGCCGTAACAATGCACAAATCAACATATGAAGTAGGTCAATCATCAAGAAGCACAAACAGTCTAAGAGACCGCTTTACGGCTCAAACGCGGTTAGTTTTAATCTTAATGTTGACGGTCGGGATGTAAGCAAAGAATATGACAAGTACATTGGTGTATCGAAGGTAATTCCTTTAACTCATACACCAACGCCTCATCCAAAAAAGTTATTATAAATTCCACATTAACGGTTACTAATAACGTAATTAAATTTGCGAGTACTTTGATCATGGTGATCCGACGACGAGTGCACGTAATGTCATGCTTTGGTATGGGAGGCGTAAGCAAGAAAAGGAAATGCTAATCCAACAAACAAATCCTATAGTATATGTTGTGGCAAGGAAAAGTGTTTATTAAACAACCGCCGCCCCCCCACGACCGCTGTATGATTTGTTTTATAATGACGATGCTAAGAGTAAAAATTTCAAAAAAAATGTCCGAACATACAATAGCATGTTTTCGCTCACCTCTATGGGTGGGAAGGTGGACGATACAATCAACAAGCAAGGCCGTGCTCCATATGTTTTTCGGTTTGCACGGACAAACATACCATAGTATTGGTAGTTTGCTTCCCGAAGGAGGTGCTCCTCCTAAATTTGCTCAGCTGTATATATATGACACGGATAATGAGAATGAGAATCGAGCAAAAGCGTTAAGGTAATATCGCCATCGAATTCTCAATTTCTTTGTGCATATTCATTAAAACGTTGTTTTTAAGTTTATGAAGTTAGCTCTAATGACATTAATGTTCTCATTTGCAGCGGTTCTTCTTCGTCGTCTGGTCATAGCACTTCAAATGACCGTATTGATCGAAACATTATCGCTGGTATAAGAGATGTTTTAGACTCCTCGAGTGATTTGGTTCAAACATTTAGAAGAGCGCGTGACCGGTACAATGAAGACAATGAGCAGAATATAAAAATAAAGCTCATTGCAAAGAGAGGCAAAGATGGACGCAATTACAATCTTCCATCGTCAAATGAGGTTGCTGGTCTTATTGTAGCTGACTTCGATACATGTATAGAAGATAGAGATATTGTGATAGAAAAGCATCGTGAAGGCTTGCAACGTATCAACATTTTCCATCCTATGTACCTTCCTTTACAATACCCTTTGTTGATGCCACGGGCCCAAGATGGTTATTATTTGGGTATACCGCATAGAAAGAAAGCTGGCAGACGCCCTGTTCGGTCTTCCAACGCCGACCCGTCTGTGGAAAAAACGGACAAAACAGTCACTATGAGGGAGTGGTTTGCTTTTCAGATAATGGATCGCCCAAATCAAGAAAATTTATTTACGCGTGGAGGTCGTTTGTTTCAGCAGTTTCTTGTGGACGGGTACACTATGGTTGAGACGGAGCGTTTGTTTTACCATCGATCAAAGCGCACAAAACTTAGATGTGATACGTACTCAAGCATTCGTCAAAGTATTGCGTCGGTAACAACGACCCTACTACCCTTGAAAGCCCGCCATCTTGCCTTCTTCTTTACCGGCGGACCAAGGTTCATGAAACAAAACTATATGGATACCATGGCGTTGTGTAGATGGTATGGCTGTCCCGATTTGTTTATTACCATTACTTGCAATTCTAACCGGCCGGAGATTGCAAGATACATGCGAGACCACAACCTATCTCGCTATGAGATCGGCTGATGCGCTTACAAGAGTTTTTAAAATGAAACTGGACCAGTTAATGATTGATTTGAAAGAACAACGTTTATTTGGACGCGTTCAAGCAGGTAATGTACATAACAGTTTATATATATTTATACTTTTACTATAATCAATTTTTTATTATGTCACCAATTTTATACATGTGTATTCTTCAAAGTAAATGTTACAAAATTTTGCAGTTGTGTACACCGTTGAGTTCCAAAAGCGAGGACTTCCTCATGCGCATGTTTGTTTGTTCTTGCACAAGGACGACAAGGTCCCAAATGCTGATCAGATTGATAAATACATTTCCGCCGAGATACCAGATAAAGACGAGGACCCGGATTTGTACAAGTTGGTTTCTGATTTTATGATGCATGGTCCTTGCGGTGAAGATGATCCAAAACAGGTTTGTATGGATGACGGTAGATGTACAAAACACTTTCCTAAAAAATTCACACAACGCAGTTCTGTAGACGCGGAAGGATATCCCGCTTATAGAAGAAGGACGACGGAAAGTATGTAGAAAAGAACGGTCATCAAATGCATAACGGTTATGTTATCCCTATAACGCTATGCTTCTCAAACGTTATCAATGCCACATTAATGTTGAGTGGTGTAACCGACCGGTTCGATAAAATATTTGTTTAAGTATATCAACAAAGGTCCGGATAGGTGTCGGCACAGCTTGTATAAGCGGGTATCAACGCAGAGGGTGAACAAGTTGATAAAGTCATTGATGAGATTCAGCGTTTTGGATTGCAGGTGAAATTTTGAATTCGAAACTGATTTCAACTTGATTTATTTAAAATGAATATACAACTCTTTTAGGAATTCGTAAATTGTTTGTAATGAGTTATTGATATTAAATCGTTCTTGGATTGTAGGTACCTATCTGCCTGCGAGGCGGCTTGGAGAACATTTGGTTTTGAGGTTCATTATAGAACACCGAACGTTGAGAGGCTATCCTTTCATCTTGAAGGCGAGCAAACAGTTGTATATGACGAAAACGCAGACCTTGAAGCGGTTATTCAAAAGCCAACTGTTGCCGCTTCTATGTTTGATGGTTGGATGCAAATGAATGAAGCCTATCCGCCGGCAAGGGAATTAACTTATGCTGAGTTTCCTACAATGTTTGTTTGGAATGCGCCAAAAAGAATTTGGACGCTTAGGAAACAAGGTAGATCAATCGGAAGAATTCATAGTGTTCCTATAGGAACGGGAGATGCTTACTATTGTAGGATGCTCTTGAGCAAAGGCAAAAGGGTGTCGGTCCACATCGATATTAGAAAGGTTAACGGTGTCGTTTATCCTACCTACAAAGACGCTTGCTATGCACCGGCCTTTTGGAGGACGATAAGGAATATGTTGAAAGCATCAAAGACGCAGACCCATTGGGCGCTCCACGAACGACTTCGTGAACTATTTGTTACATTGCTTACTCAAAAGGAACTTGCAACGCCTTTGACAGCTTATCGAAACGTGGCATTCTGTGGCACAAGATGTTCAATACAAAGAAGGCGATTTTAAGGATTCCGTGTGTGCAATATACATATCACAAGTTTTTTTTTTTTTTTTTTTTACATTATAATACATTAAGAATCGAAGCGCTTATAAGCTTGGTCCGTATACTAAGAGCATCCAAGTAATAATAGTTGGTTAAAAGTCTACTAGTACCTTTAGTGCACGTTATGTTTCGTGGTTGACGATCACTATTATTGGATCGTGCAAATAGCTCTGTCACAAGTAAATAACGTAAATTCACAACCTTCCAAACAACTCGAAAACCAATTTTAACAATTTTCAAACATTAATAAGTCAGTAAAAGTTATACGCTATTGAAGCTAATTGGAGCAGCTTTGGCCTTTGACTTTTTTGAAAATATGCAAACCTTGACTAAATTGAACTTTAATTGATGCTAAGTGAATGTAACTATGATTATAAGGTCATATATAATTGAATTGACCCTTATGAACTAATATTATAACTACTTAAGTGATTATGCAACCTAAAAATTCCATCAGTTATGCAAAATTGAGATTATAAATAAAGCTTTGACTTTTTATGTATCACTACTGAAGTAATTAAACTACCATCAAAACTAACAATCAACTTGATCACAGTCAAACTAACTGTTCCAAACACCCCTTTATAATTTGTTTAAGAGTCTTTGTGAAGCAAGTATGTGATTAAATCAACCAAACCTCGACACAAACTGTTAAAATGATCAGGTAACCTGGATGATGATTTGGAATTATAAGCTATTTTAAGACATAATGAGGATTGATAATAAAGCACACTAAATTTGAAAAACCTAACCAAACTATAACATATTTCGATACCAAATATCTAATACCCAAAATTTCAGAATGATTGGATGAAAATTGAGTGAATTAAAATTCAAAAATAAATATCGCTTTGGTAAAGTATAAAACATTTTTACTTTTATTTTTTTAACAATGCTTTCAGTAAATGAAATGTAATCCTAAGCTATTAGTTCCAATATCAACCCACTTTTGCTATTCTATAGAAATCATAGTAGTCATGAGGTGTAGCAGAAGTATGCTCTGAACCCAAAAATGAGACATGGCGCACTGACCAATGTGTGTCATTTTTCAAAACCAAAAGTAGACATTCAAATTGTTTCAGACCGAACAACTTATTGAGGGGTGATGCTATGTTCTGTGATGTTATGTTTCTTAATATTGAATCTTAGTGTGTGTGCTCCCCAAGAACCATATACAAAAGGCAGATAAAGATTATATGTAGACTCCCAAAAATTTAAGCATTACAACTGATTCAGAAGTCAATCCTATTCAAGCCTTTATAAAAGCTGGCTGCAAGACTATTATAAATAGTATTTGACAGAAATGCTGAGACATTACATTCTTAAAACTAAAAAGAATATGACTACCTACAGCACCCTAAATTTGCAAAACCTAAGCAAACTATAACATATTTCGATACAAACAGACATCCAATAAACTCGTAAAAGGGATCATCTCGCATATTGGTTGTCCTATACTATTCCCGTAGTAAACTTTAATGTTACAATCAATAAATATAAACCGATATCATTTTCATTAGGGATTTTACCATAAAATCCCAACGTGCTTTCACTTTTTATGCGGCAGTAGCTTCTTTTTTGGTACATCTGGGACATTAACGGGTGATTCTGTTAGCTTATATAGCGGGCATATGACTTATGTAGAATTGGAAGAGCTCATAAACCCACTTTTGTGGGGTTGTGAGCTTTACCAAGTTGACCACTTTAATCCCATTTTGGAGCTTAACAATCAATGCACCCGGTTGCCTGCTTACAACACTTTCTGATTCACCACTCTTTCTGATTCAGCTAGAAAGGCAAAAATAAACCACACTTAGGTCAGTTTCACCATCATTATAAAGAACCCCGTAAGCCTTTTGTCAAGCTTATTGTATGCTTGTGAAAGCTCCTCATGAGCTACATAATGGGTCTAATTATAGTTAGCTTGGTGAACTTTAAGATCCCATAACCCATAACTTTATTTCATTACCCATCACATCGCAACCTCATCACGCTGACCCTTTTCAATTTCTGTTTAGCTTTTGATGTTCAAATTTTGTTTATTAGGTTCACTACATTGTTTATTTAATGTTGTGCATTACTTTACAAAGAAATTAAATATTAACATTTCCTATTTGTTATGCGATTTGATACTTAGCGATGAGGAAAAAAAATATCGCTTTGTACTACATTGAAGAACTTATGCGAGCCGGAGGAAGTAGTCCGAGGCGTTGGCGGAGATGCCTTACCACGATGATGGATACATCAATGAATTTGGAAACCGACTTATATATGATGAAACCGATTATAACCCGATCGAGATGGAATCAATATCAACGTTTATGCGCCTTATTGACAACGGAATGGAAGGGTGTATATGACACGATCGTGAAATCCGTTGATAGTGGAGCAGGGTATCTATTTTGTTTACGGTTACGGAGGTACCGGTAAAACGCGTTTTATGGAAAACACTTGCGATCGGCATTCAAGAAAAGGTGATATAGTTTTGAACGTTGCATCGAGTGGTATTGCATCTTTGTTAATGTCGGGAGGCGAATCGCTCACCTGTGTTTCATATTCAATAAACGTTGATGAGACCTCCACTTGCTCAATAAGTGCTCAAAGCGATCCGGGAGCAATGTTAAAAAGTGCAAGCTTATTATTTGGGACGAAGCGCCTATGACGAATAAGCTTTGTTTTGAGGCTTTAGATCGGTCTTTGAGAGACATACTGTAGGAGCCGGTATGACGCGTGTGATCGACCTTTTGGAAACATGACGATGGTGTTTGGCGGTGATTTTAGGCGAGTTCTTCCGGTCATTCCGAAAGGATCACGCCAAGACATTGTTGGTGCTTCTTTGAAACAATCATACCTATGGGATTCTTGCAAAGTTCTTAAGCTAACCGCTAACATGAGGCTTCTTGTTGGTTCACGACCGAAGATGTTACCGAGATAAGAGAGTTTGCATTGGATATTGAATGTGGGAGACGGCAAGCTTGGAGGACCAAACGAAGGAGAGGTTTCTATAGATGTGCTTGGGAAGATATTCTAATAGACACCGCCGATGACCCCATAGCATCTATTATTGACTTTACTTATCCAAACATGTTGGATAACATACATGATCCGCCTACTTCCAAGAAAAGGCGATTTTGGCACCCACAAATGAGTTAGTCGACACTATAAATGAACATTTGTTGGCCAAATTTCCGTGAGAAGAAATGGTCTACTTAAGTTGTGACAACGTGGATAAAAGTGAGCGCGTGTTGTCATAGATGAGTCTATTTTCTCTTTGAATTCATTAATGGATTAAAGTTCTCAGGTGTTCCAAACCACAGGCTTGCTTTAAAAGTCGGAGTGCCGATTATGTTGTTAAGAAACATAGACCAATCCAATGGTTTATGCAATGGTACAAGACTTCAAGTACTTAAATTAACAAGAACCTCTATTCAGGCGCAGATAATTAACGGAACCAACTTCGGAAAAAAGGTGATTATTCCAAGGTTGAGGATTACTCCTTCAGATAAGCGTTTGCCTCTTAAGATTGTCAGGAAACAGTATCCGATATCAGTATCTTTTGCCATGACAATCAACAAAAGCCAAGGGCAATCGCTTTCTAAAGTTGGATTGTATTTGCCCGTCTGTGTTCACACATGGACAACTCAGACGCTGTCGTATCAAGAGTAAAGAGCAAGCGGGTTTGAAGGTTGTTGTTTGTGATCAAGATGGTAATCTCTTCAAAACCACAACAAATGTCGTGTATAAAGAAGTACTTGAAGGTCTTTGAACAAGGTTCATGTTATATCATGTATGTATCATTGGTGTAATCACGTTATATTATACTATGGTTCATTATTTGTAATGTTACAAGGTTTGTTGGCAACTTACATTTTCATTCAAATCACCTCATTTTATGTTCGACTCAATCTATTCTTATTTTACCAACACGATGGTTGTAAATCGATTGTGACTCACACATATTTTAAATTTAACAAATTTACGTTATTACTTTTATTATCATCTCATTTATCTATTTCTTTAAAAAATAACCCGGTGTCAACGGGTCTCTAAGCTAGTATAAGTATATAACGGCAAAAAGTAAATTTGAAATAGTGTTTAAGACTGGATCAAAAGTTACAAATTCAATAGTGTTTAAGACAATAAAAAGACTGGATCAAAAGTCACAAATGGGCCGATTTCAGTTGCCCATTAGGCTTTGATCAACTATGGGTCTATTTTATCAAAGTTATAAATTCTTATGAAGGCACTTTTTTTTTTTTTTTTTTACATACTTTGTGTTGGACACTGTTGGCATTTCATAAACTACACATTAAACACGCATTCACATTATATAATACTGTATATTTACAATTTTCGAAACCACCATTGTTTGTCGAAATATCCCACTAAACAATGATCATATAAAATCCATCGGAATTGAAAATCTCCTATTTGCAAACCTTGAGGTCATATGAGCAAACAAATATTTCCTCATTTCCGGGTTCGTTAACTCCAGAACCCTGGATTAAAAACAAATGTGAGAATATTTGTTGGTGGGTTGAATTTGCCAACCGATCTAAAAACGCTATATAAATTTTAGCCTACCTCAACAGCCCAAAACTGTCTCATCAAAGATCAAACCGGCTTTTATCTCCAACATAAAAAAAGTCTAAAGGGTGTTTTTTTTAAAGTTAATCTATATCTGTATTACGTGTTTATGACATTCTAGATATAGAAGTTTTAAAAATTTTAAAATAAAAAACATTTTTAATAAAAGTAACCCGCTAAACTTGTAACAAAAAGTACAATTAATATAGCACTTGATACAAAACAATAATGCATAAATCATCTAACTTGTAACATTCGTGTATATTCTCACTCAAAAGTACAATTAATATAACACATGATATAAAACAATAATACATAAATCATCTAGTTTTTCTTTTTCATTAAAACACTCACTAATGAAATTTACAAATCATTAATAATATAATTAAAATACCCCATCACTCAAAAGTACAATTAATATATCAAATGGTACAAAAAAATAATGCATAAATCATTTATCATTTATATCTTCCAAACACCCACTAAATAATGATATTATTAAAATACTCTCCACTCAAAAGTACACTTAATATATCACATGGTATAATACAATAACGCATAAATCATCTTATCTTATATTTCTTTTTTAAAGCACCCGCTAAATAAAATTTAGAAATCATTAAGCGGATCATAGAAACCAATCTTTTATGTAGTTAGAATTTTTGACACCACCTTTTTCGACCACGCAATGGACCACCATTTACCACCACAACTTAGCAATATAAACACCACTGGATGATGCTAAAATCGCTATTTTAAAACACCTTATATGTTTAAACGATATATAATAATAAACGTCCTAAACGAATAGCCATATCGTTGACCATCTTTTCCGTATAGTCTTCGCATCGTGATGCAAGTCTGCCATTTTTTAAAGTAACATTGTGCGATAAAGTTGTTCCGTTAAGTTATCGGCATGTGTTAAGTTAGCATCATGAAAAACATATGATCGCATAGGCACCATGCTATAAAAGCTTTTTATTATGTTACTAAATGCGTAAGTAAGAACACACACTAATTTCTAATTAACAACCTCTGTTGGACATTTTTTTTTCATTCTTTAAAAGTAATGCATTGAAAAAACTTTGTTATCGCAAAAAAATATAATCACACGGGTACCTGCCGCCGGGTACCTGCCGCCGCAAGGCATGGGTTACCCGGCTAGTGAGTCTTAGTGGGTAAATAATGGTGGGGCTACACATATATTAGTATTTGTTTATGGTCTCTGTGGCCAAAGAATGCAAAAAATGCTACTTTCCAATAATTGAAAGTTACAGAAAAAGGCTCATCCACTTAATTCAGAAAATAAACAAAACACCTACTAAGTTAATTTTAAAAAAAAAATCAAGGTAAATAATTTTATTAGTCGACTTGAATTTGCTATTTTATAAAAAAAAAACATTTATAAACAACCCCTAAAGGGATGATTTATAACCAACTTTTTACTAGTTACAT
Organism: Chrysanthemum lavandulifolium; assembly: GCA_022545495.1. NCBI lineage: Eukaryota > Viridiplantae > Streptophyta > Magnoliopsida > Asterales > Asteraceae > Chrysanthemum > Chrysanthemum lavandulifolium. The sequence continues at coordinate 21,704,401 of CM040242.1, read as the reverse complement.
AAAAATTACAGTTAATATCTTGAGGCATTTTATTTTGTTTACCCAAAAGACAAATTCTTATCAATTAGTTAGTTTGATCTAATGGTGAAGATTAACCAAAAATGTAATATGCCAACCTAAGTATATATTTTTTTTCTTGTCTGTTTGTCTTTCTTATTTATTCACTTTTTTTTTCTTTTTATTTATTTATTAAATCACGTTTTTCTAATTCAAGCTTTTTTTTTTTTTTTTTTTTTTTTTTTTTTTTAATTCAAGTTTTTCTTTTCCTTTCATACGTTTCGTCCAATTTCATATGTGTTTTTACGCTTTCATACGTTTTCGTCCGTTTTCAAACGCTTCCTAATGTCACAAGTGATATTCTGAATATCACTAGTGATATTATGTGATATTCTAATATCACAAGTGATTTTTTGAATATCACAAGTGATTTTCAACTAATATTTTGTAACATGAAAATCACAAGTGATATTCAGTGACAAGTGATATTTATAATATCACTGCATATCACTTGTGATATTCAGAAACGTATGAAAATGAACGAAAACGTAAGAAAACGGACGAATACGTATGAAAGCGTAAAAACACGTTTGAAAAACGGACGAAAACGTATGAAAGCGAAGAAAAAACGTGAACTAAAAAAAACAAAAAAAAAACAAAACAAAAACATAAACTTAGGTTGACATATTAAATTTTAAATTAATCTCTATCATTAAATCAAACTAAATGGATGACTAAAATTTGTCCTTTAATAAACACTAAAATAAGAATAAGCATTTCAACTTTTCTCTAATATCTTGATGTATCTACTGCGTAAACGAAATGAAGTAACTAATATTTGAAAAGTTTATCCTTAAAAAGCATATTGAATTTAGGGCAAATGGCACAAAAAGGCATCAAAGTTAGGGTCCATTTCCAATTAAGGTATTCTACTTTTTTTCTTACATAAAAAGGTTTCCAACAAGCGGATTTGGGTATTTTCATTAACTTCCGTCAACAATTTATACATTGAAACATTTTAAAATTTTGAAGGGCCAGATTGAAACTTTTTTTTTTTATAACTGTTATCCCCAAATCATTTCTTCCCCAAATCATTTCGTCATCATCATCTCCACTTTACCCTAGGGTTCAACCCACACCGGAAAAAAAAAAGAGAAACCCACAGCCACCGTCACACACCATCACCACCACCACCCACCATAAACCACCACCCCGTCTTCCCATCACACACCACCATCCCAAATCTCCCAGTCAAAATAAAACTCCTTTGCGACATCATCACAACCACCCCATCATCCGACATAGACATATACAAAACTCTATGATGAAAGAGGGTTTGTTGTCTTTAAATACTTTCGCTTCGGTTTTTGGTAGTTATGTTATCGCAGGTGAGGTTGAGGGTGCGATTAAGGCGTTTGAGGTCATGGGGAAGTTTTGTTAGGAGGGATATTAGGCTGGAAGGGAACCTGTTTATGACGAGCTTTTGAGAAAGTGGAAGGGAACCTGTTTACTTTTGCATAAGATTTTATATGCAGATCTCAAGTCCTATGACAGAAAAGTAGAAAACTGTTGTCTTTCTGGTGGCTCTTTGATTTAATTACATCCGACTTCAGCCCTGTGATGTTTTGAGAACCATAGTCTTGTAGTGATTAATGTTGCAGCTGATATGAATCAGTGTCGCATCCAACCTTGCGCATAACATTTTTTGCGGCTTTTGTTTTGTTACGCGTACAAGGATTTGAAAAATGAAGTACAAATGTATATGACTTGTTAGCAAATGGATATTTGATTAGCTGATTCACTTATCTTTGTCAGAGTAGTGCTGCTTCTCTCTTGGATATATTTTTTCCCTTCCTTTTCTACTTTGATTATTGAATGTATTGAAAAGTCACTGACACAAATGATTCTGGGGAAGAAATGATTTGGGGATAACAGTTATAAAAAAAAAAAGTTTCAAATTTGGCCCTTCAAAATTTTAAAATGTTTCAATGTATAAATTGTTAACGGAAGTTAATGAAAATACCCAAATCCGCTAAATTTTTTTGTTGGAAACCTTTTTATGCAAGAAAAAAAATAGAATACCTTGATTGAAAATGGATCCTAACTTTGATGCCTTTTTGTGCCATTTGCCCTTGAATTTACGATGAAATAAGCTCAATATTACTACACGTTTGATAATTGTATGAGTTTTAAAAACGTAAAAAATAATATGTAAAAACGGACTAGACTAAGTAGCTTGGTTAGCAACTATAATGTTTTAATATTACTTTACAAGACACTAATATAGGGGTGCTCATCGGTCTAAACCGGACCGGATCGACGAAAACGGACCGACCGAGACCGAATCCGGCAAAACTCGGACCGAGGCGAGACCGAATGAGGTCGGTCCGTCCGGTCCGTCCGGTCGGTTTTGTCGGTCGGTCCGGTCCACAAGGCTAAATTCGGGTTTTGTCGGTTTGGGTCCGGACCGACCGGACCGAGACCGAATCGCAAAAATCCTAGGCCGAGACCGGACCGCCGGTCCATCGGTCCGGTCGGTTTCGGTCCGGTCCGGTCGGTTTTGTCGGTCGGTCCGATTGGTCCGGTCCGTTTGAGCAACCCTACACTAATATATCCTTTTCTTGTACAACTCTAAAAAGTTGTTGGTTGGATTATAATTCAATAGTTTCAAAATTTATGTCTATTTTGATTTTTTATTCGCAACTTTTACTTTAATTATTTCTTTTCATGTTATATAATATTTGATAAAAGTATACAAATGATAATACATTTAAAACACAATTCATTATATTTTGTATAAAGTAAAGGCACTTTATTTTGCTTACTTAAAAATTCATGCTTATCAAGGGATAAATCCCCACCATCCATCTAGTATAATCTAATGGTGGGGATTAACCTAAAATTTAATACTTAAACCTAAGTCCATGTTTTTTTATTGTCTTTCTTTTTATTAAACTTTTTTTTTTCTTTTCTTTTTTTTGTCTTTTTTATTAATTTCCGTTTTTTATGAATTAACGTTTTTTGTTTTTGTTTTTTTTAATCTGCGTTATTCACGTTTATTTTTTTCGCGTTTTTTTTCGCTTTCATACGTTTTTCTCTGTTTTCATACGTTTTCGTCCGTTTTCGTCTGTTTCGTCCATTTTCTTACGTTTCGTCCATCTTCATGTTTTCGTCTATTTTCTTACCTTTTCGTTCGCTTTCATACGTTTCGTCCGTTTCATCGTTTTCATGTATTTTCGTCCGTTTTATACGTTTCGTCCGTTTCGACGTTTCGCCCGCTTTATCGCTTTCATCCGTTTTCATAGGTTTATATACGCTTTAGTCCGTTTTCATACATTTCGTCCGTTTTAGACGCTTTCGCCCGTTTTCTTACGTTTTGGTCCGCTTTCATACGTTTCGTCCGTTTTCTTAGGTTTCGTTTGTTTTCATACGTTTCGTCCGCTTTCATACGTTTCGTCCATTTTCATACGTTTTCGTTTTTTTTACGTTTTCATGTACTTTCATCCGTTTACTCGCTTTTCTTCGTTTTGACGTTTCGTCCACTTCTATCGTTTTCATCGGTTTCGCCGGTTTTTACGTTTCGTCCATTTTAGACGCTTTCGTACATTTCGACGTTTTCGTCCGTTTTCATACGTTTTGTCCGTTTTATACATTTCGTCCGTTTTAAGACGTTTTTATACGCTTCTCATTCATTTTATCGTTTTCCGTTTCGACGTTTCGTCCGTTTTCATCGTTTTCGTCCATTTTTTGTAGTTTTTTTTTTATACGTTTTCGTCTATTTTCAAACGTTTTCATGCTTATTATTAAACTCTATTATATTACATGTCTAATATCAATTGTGATATTTTATAAAAAAAAAATTTAATGTCTAATATCACTTGTAATATTTCATAAACAAACAAGCATGTTTTTTAACATTTAATATCACCGAGATATTTCATTGTTTCGTATATTTTATATATTATCACCTATGTGTTTTCTAATATTTTTATAATTTTTAGTTACATGATAGTTTTTGTACCTTTCATCGCAATTGACAAGCGTATATTTTTTTAATGCAACCAGTGTTATCTATCACTTGTGATATTATACTCTTAGTAGAAATAAAATGGTTAAAGTCTCTTTAGGTGAATTCTTATTTTGTTCAAAAAAATGCTAATTTAATGCAACACTTGTTTGAATTTGAGAATATTTCAAATCTCTATTTTCATAGTTTGCTTCATTTTTATTCATTTTGATATTTTTAAGTGGCACTTATTATCTCTTGTGATATAACATTGTAAGGAAGATGAAGAGTATTACATTCTTCATCATGTATGTGTTATCAATTTTGATACTCAACTAAGAATGTGAAATATTACATTCTTACCAAATGTGATAAGAATTTAGTATTTTACCAAGTATATATGAAAGAAATAATAATATACATCACTTATTATATCAACGTGATGATTCTCGTTCATTTTTATTTGTGTTTTTGAAAATATTTGAAGATTTTTGTGTTTTATGATAATATGAAATATTAAAAAGGTGTTTAGCGAAAACAAGAGATGTTATGATACTTTGGTTAGACTTGTGGTGGCATTTTCTTTTAATAGATACATTGTGCATGTTTGATGGGTTTTATAGAGGATTTAAAATATCTATCATTGAATCAACAAACTAAAGAAGCTATGGTTGAAGAAGCACAACAAACTTAGCAGCTCAAACACCGTGATATCACACATGATATCACATGTGATATCACCGCTTTTGATATCACATGATATCACACGTGATATCATGTGATATTACAAGTGAGGTGATATCACCGTGATATCATGTGTCATATCACATGTGTTTGAGCTTCCTCGCTTGTTTATAAAGATGTGTGCTTTCTTCAACCATAGCTTCTTTAGTTTGTCGATTCAACCATAGATATTTTCAAATCCCGCGATAAAACCTATCGAAACATGCACAATGTATCTATTAAATAGAAAAATCCACTACAAGTCTAACAAAAGTATCATAACATCTCTTGTTTTCGATTAAAAACTTTTCTAATATTTTATAATATCATAAAACACAAAAATCTTTCTAAGTATTTTCAAAACACAAATAACCCCAATCATCGAATCATCACATTCTTAGTTGATTATCCCAATCGATAACACATACATGATAAAGAATGTAAACTCTTCATCTTTCTTACGGTGTTATATCACAAGAGATAAATAAGTGTCACTTACAAATATCAAAATGAAAACGTCTCGAAACGGACAAAACGTATAAAATGAATGAAAACGATAAGAATGTATGAAAGCGGACAAAAACGTCTCAAAATGGACAAAACTTATGAAAGCGGATGAAAACGTATGAAAACGGACGAAAACGATAAAACGGACGAGCGTTCGAAACAGATTTAAAACGCCTAAAATGGAAGAAAACGTAAAACGGACGAAAACGTCTCAAAACGGACGAAAATACATGAAAACATAAAATAGAGACAAAACGCCTAAAACGGACAAAAATACATGAAAACCTAAAAAGCGATTTAAAACGTGTGAAAACGAACGAAACGTATGAAACGAACAAAACGTAAGAAAACGGTGGCGTCTAAAATGAAAGAAAATATAAAACCGGACGAAAACATATGAAAACGGACGAAATCGATATAAACCTATGAAAACGGATTAAACGTATAAAATGACGAAAACATGAAAACATAAAAACGGACGAAAACGTATGAAAATGGACGAAACGTATGAAAACGGTAAAAACGGCAAAACGTAAGAAATGGAGGAAAACGTTGGAAAACCGACAAAACGTATAAAAGCGGATGAAAACACGAAACGTAAAAAGGACGAAAACGAACGAAACGGACGAAACGTATGAAAATGAATGAAAACGGGAAAACGTAAGAAAATGGAGGAAAACGTTGGAAAACGGACGAAACAGATGAAAACGGATGAAAACATACGAAAACGTATGAAAGCGGAAAAACACTAATAAAAAGCGCGAATAACGCAAATTAAAAAAAAAAAAAACGCTCATTTATAAAAAAAGGGGAATTAACAAAAAAAAATAAAATAAAAAATGAAATAAAAAAAAGGTGAATAAAAAAGGAAGACAAAAAGACAAGAAAAAAAACATTGACTTAGATTTAAGTATTAAATCTTAGGTTAATCCATTGGTAAGCACCAAAATAAGAGTAAGCAAAAGAAAATTCCTCGTATAAAGTATTATATAACACGAAAAAAATAATAATTAAAACTTACGGAAAAAAAGTCAAATTATACTTAAATTTTAGAACGGAGGGAGTACATAGGGTAAGTTTGTAAACCGGCATTGAAGGCAAACATGCGTTTTCAAAACATGTGTCTATCTCCTTATTTAAAATCACGTTTTAGAGAGAGTAAATCGCAGAAAATCAATTTTCACGTTGCAGTTGCCAAACACCTCAAAACAGATTAATGTGTTTGCAAGCTGTGAACAAAAGTATCGTCTTAGATAGCTGTCATGATCCGATGTTTGTGGGTGATATGCAATGCCTTTTTTCTTTGTTTTTGTTTTAGTTGATCGTCTAATATGTTGTTTTGTTTGAAACCCTTCCTTTTCAATTATTTTGTTAAAGATGAGGGGCATTTTTTTTCCTTGCATTGTACTCTTTTTTAGTTCTTATAATAAAATGTTGCCTAAAAAGAATGATTGCAAACCAACCCCATACACCCTTTTAGAGAATCACTATGAATATCGTAATGGGTATGGTTTTGTAAATCGACCACTTTTGTAGGTTTAGCTTTTGTTTAATTTTCTAGGTTTCATACTCATATTTTAAAATAAAACTCATTAACCAAATAATTTATTATGAATTAAACATACCCAACCAATATTCTCTTATAATATTCATTTACTAATCGCTTTACACACACAATAATATTCTATATATATATTTTACACTCATTCTCTTTCTACATTCAAGCTGTTAATTTGACACTTGTCAAAATCTTGTAAGTAGAAAGATAAATAGGAAAAGGGAATACTCTCTTCGTCTATAAGTCCATGTTTGAAAAATCAAAGTCTCTTTTTTCAGAGTTTGATCGTAATTATTTTTTTTCGTGTTATATAATACTTGATACAAAATATATGAATTGATTTGTGTTTTAAATGTATTTTCATTAGTATAATTTTCATCAAGTATTATATAACATGAAAAAAATAATTACAGTCAAACTCTGAAAAAAAATGTTGAAAAATTTAGTGCACTTGTGGGATTAGTTCACACCTGGTTTGGGTTAGGAGGTACGGAGTGTACACCCATGAGGTCCCTGAACACCCTGACTCAATAGTGGTTTGTACTTGTAGTATTGGTTACTACTGATAATGTAATAACTGATGGTTCCTGCTGGTAGTGTTATGGTCCTGGTGCTAGTGTATTGGTTACTACTGATAGTGTAGTAACTGATGGTTCCTACTGGTAGTGTTGCAGTGTTTAATTTGTAACAGCTTTGACTCATTCAAGTGGCTGTTATGACTGTTTTATGACCACGTTTAATTGGTCATGTAACCACTATTCCTATGATAATGGAGGTTTATTATGGGTGATTAATTGGCCGTTAATCATTCATAATGTCCATTGATTAGGAGTGAGTATTCTCTACTATAAATAGAGGTGGTATTCATCAGCATGAAGATAAGAAAAGGAAATACAACCAGCAGAAACAAACTGAAAAGCTTAAACACTTGAAAGCAAAGGGTTATTGATTTGTGCCTAATTTAATAACATACATTTGGTCTTATCCCAAGTAGATATTCGTGATACTCAGGCATTAAGGTTGAATAGTTTACTTTGGAAAGTGATTACACGATTCCAAGTGATATCCGGTAACCACCTAGTGGTATTGCTATTGCTACTGATTATCTTAACCCTGTTTTGGGAACTACATCCAATAATCAAAGTAAACTATTTGTGATAATCAATGTGTTAATACAAATAAACCGTAAAAACGTTTATTAATATTTTGCGATCTCTTTGTGTTTTGTTGATAACAAATATAATGTTATCTTAAGTATAATTATAAGGATACATGTTATTTTTGTAAAGCATTAACATATAGCCATTTAAATACAAAAATGTAGTAATTAAGCATTTGTTGTAATAGTCTATTAGGATGGGTAAAACCATAACCCATGGATCTTAACCCATACCTGTTGGCTAGATACAATGTATACTTAGATACATTGAATCTAAAGAAAACCCATGGACCAACCCATAACCCATGACCCATAACCAAAAACCCATGGGCAAAGAGGAGTTCCCACGGATCCCTAGGATTACACTAGACGGATCCTAAGTGGAAGGGATCCGTGGGATCCGGGAACAGTGGAAGATTTTGCCTATAAATGAGAGCCATTTCTTCATTCTAACTCACCCTCTTCTTACTAAATCTCTCAAACACTCTCATTCTCTTCTAACATATAGATCACTTGATCTAGAGAGTTGTTCTTCTTTCTTTCTATTGTGATCCTCGTATAGGTCATTCTCTAAGGCGAGATCACGAGCATTCTACAAGTCATCCAAGCAAGGAGTCCTTGATTGATTTGTCACTCCGCAAGATTTCTGTAGCGAAGATCTTGTATTTGATATTTCACATATTTGTTGTGTAATAGTCGTGTTGGTTTGGTCCACCATGTTACGGACTCGGTATCTAGCTTTGTACCGGAAAAAGGTGTAAGCAACGTTGTGAAGGCTTCTCCGCCAAGTGAAGGAGTTTGTTGACATAGTGCTTGAACTCTCGAGTAGGTGACTCGAGGAGTGGAGTAGGGAAAGGAAGGTGTCCTTGTAGCCGAACCACTATACATCGGTTGTGTCTTTTCTATCCCTTTGTTTTACATTATTTACTTGCTTTATCATTAGATATATACTTTCTCTACATCCATAAGATCTCACATATTAACGAATCTAAAGTTTTTGAAACTAACTTAAAATCGGCAAAACTATTCAACCCCCCCTTCTAGTTTTCCACAATTGGCATAAAGAGCTAAGTTTATAAAAGTTTAAAAAAAAGTTTGTATTTTAAAAACTTTTCGATCACTATGGGTTCTGAAAATTATGAGGAAGGGTAATCTATGCAACGATCACCACTACTTGAAACTAATGGTTTTATATATTGGAAAAATAGATTCGAAACATATATGAAATCTAAAGATATTGATCTTTGGTACATTATTGTTGAAGGAGATTTTGAGGCTACCTCAAAAGATGATAAAGAAAATTTAGTTAACATACCTCATGATAAACTAAGTGATGATTTAAAGAAAAAGCTTTCTAAAAATAGTGAAGCAAAAATGGTTTTATATAATGCTTTACTCAAAAAGGAATTTGAAAGAATTTCTATGCTTAAAACCTCTAAAGAAATTTGGAATTCTTTAGTTGTAACTCATCAAGGCAACGAACAAGTTAAAAATAATAAAATTGATTTATTTGTTAAACAATATGAACAATTTTCAATATCGGATGAGGAAACTATAGATCATTTATTTGCTAACTTTAATACTATTATTACATCTTTACAAGCACTTGATGAATCTTCTTCTAGCCGTAACCATGTAAGGAGATATCTAAGGGCACTTCCATCGAAGTGGAGATCCAAGGTGACGGCGATCGAAGAGTCAAAAGATTTGACAACCCTCACCCTTGATGAACTCATAGGCTACCTAAAAGTCTACGAGTTTGTCCTTGCTAAAGACTCCGAAGCCTCAAGGGTGAAAGAGAAACACAAATCTCTTGCCCTTAAAGCCAAAAAGGCTTCAAGCGATGAAGAGAACTCCTCCTCGAGTAGTGACGACGAGGAGTACGCTATGGCGGTAAGGGATTTTAAAAGTTCTTTAGAAGAAAGGAAGATACGTCAAACAACCGTATGACGATAAGAAACGCTTTCGGAAAAGCAAAGAGGACGAGAAGCCAAAGGATGATCGTACTTGCTTTAAATGTGGGGAACCAAACCACTTTATTAGTAAGTGTCCCAAACGGGATGATCAAAAGGCGTTCGTGAGCGGCACGTGGGGAATGAGCGACGAGGAGGACGAAGAAATTTGTCTCATGGCAAATGACGAGGTATGTCACGATTACTATAGTAGTTCATCACTTGATGACGACTCATTGGATAATGAATATGACAAACTATGCAATATTAGCTTAAAACTAATTAATAAAAACAAGCTTTTAAAGAATCAAAACCAACGTTTAGATAAAGAAGTCATAGAATTAAAAGCAAAACTAAAACGTTTAGAAAAGGGTAAAATAGCAAGTGGTGAATGTGAAGTTTGCGTTCAACTTCAAACACTAGTTGATCATCTAGATTCTAAAATTGCTAGAATGAGTACGAACACTTTAGATACGATATTAGATGGTGTTAAAACCGGTAACAACCAAAAAGGTTTAGGTGTTCAACAACTTGATCCATCAACTAGTGAAATTAAAGAAACAAAATTTGTTAAGGCACTAGAAAAACCAACCACTGTTGTGGCGGATCCCACGGATCCCTAAAAGGGAACCGGCTAGTGTACGATTGTGGATCCGTGGATCTCATGAAAACAAAGTGGTAATAACGTAGCTTCTTCATCTAGAACTAAGTTTGTTATCGTTAATAGGAAGAAACCAACTCATATCACCCCTAGACAACCACCTCTAAAATATAATCCTACTTTTGCAAGAAACAAAGCTCCATCTTTTTCAAAACATAATCCATCTAAGAGACCTAATAAAGTTTATCCAAGAAGTAACCATCAAATGGGATGGAACCCAAATATGCAAAACGGTTTTCCTTTTCAAAACTTTGCTCCATGGAATGCATACTCATCTTATCCATACATGTCTAACATGAATGGGATGTTTTACACTAATGGACCCATGAACAAATGGGGACCAAACTTTTGAGTTTATTATTGTCTTAGGTATGCTTAAAGGTCGACCTAGACCAGGATGAATGGGTCAAGGATAGCGGGTGCACAAGGCACATGACCGGCAATAGAGATCTATTCTCCATATATGAATCCTTCAATGGAGGTAATGTGGTGTTTGGAAATAGCAAAAGTAGAATCATCGGTAAAGGTACGATTTCTAAAAAATCTCTAACCATTAACGATGTGTGTCACGTAGAAAACCTAAACTTTAATCTCATAAGTATAGGACAAATATGTGATAAAAAGTGCAATGTACTTTTTACCAAAACCGGTAGTAAGATATTAAAAAATGGCATAACCATAGGAAAAGGAATTAGGAAACATGGATTCTATGTTATTAAAATCGGTAATGAACCTAAAGACAAACTATGTCTTACCTCTATGGATGATACTTCGACCTTATGGCATCGAAGATTGGGTCACGCCAACATGCGACTTCTTCAATAGCTATCATCCAAAGATCTAGTAAGAGATCTACCTAAGTTAAAATATGAACATCACTTTTGTGATGCTTGTAATGTAGGAAAACAAGCTCATTCTAGTCATAAAGCTTAAAACATGGTGTCTACAACTAGGTGTCTAGAATTACTACATATGGATTTATTTGGTCCATCCGCTATCCAAAGTTATGGAGGCAACTACTGCACTTTGGTCATAGTGGAAGATTACTCTAGGTATACATGGACAAAATTTTTAAAGAACAAAACGGAAACCTTTAATTATTTTGAAATATTAAGCAAAAAGATCCAAAGACAACTAGGAAGTCCTATAGTGTCCATTAGGACGGATCATGGTAGGGAATTCGATAATGAAGTGCAATTTGGAGCCTTTTGTGACCCTAATGGTATTACTCACAACTTCTCGGCTCCACGCACTCTGCAATCGAATGAGGTAGTAGAAAGAAAGAATAGAACCCTACAAGAAATGAGTCGAACCATGCTTAATGAACAATCCATACCTCAAAAGTTTTAGTGTAATGCCGTTGATACTTCGACGTACATACTCAATCGAGTCTTAATTAGACCAATCTTAGGTAAAACTCCATATGAGTTACTTCGAGGCAAAAAGCCTAAGTTAAATCACTTTAGAGTCTTTGGAAGCAAATGCTTTATTCTTAACACTAAAGATTACCTTACAAAATTTGATCCTAAATCAACCGAAGGTATCTTTCTAGGTTATTCGCCAAATAGCGAAGCTTACGTCATATTAAACAAAGAAACAATGAAGGTAGAAGAGTCATTAAATATAAAATTTGATGAAAGTCCACCCAAACCCTCTCCACCTCTTGTAATAAAGAAAAAGATAAATGAAGAAGAAGAACCTTTAAATGATGAAGTCATAAACATTAAAGAGTCCAAAGATCACCCCGTAGATAAAGTCATAGGAAAGCTAAACGAACGAACATTAAGGTCTCAAGTTCAAAACCAAAGTAGCTTGTTTTGTTTCGTTTCAACCATAGAACCTAAGAATACACAAGAATCCATAAAAGATGAGAGTTGGGTAATGGCTATGCAAGAAGAACTAAATCAATTCGTTTCTAGTGATGTTTGGACGCTTGTCCCTCCACCTAGTAATCAAACCATAATAGGAACCAAATGGGTTTATAAAAACAAATTAGATGCAAACGGAGTAGTGTCTAGGAACAAGGCTAGACTCGTTGCCCAAGGGTATAACCAACACGAAGGAATAGACTTTGATGCGACCTATGCCCCCGTGGCTAGATTAGAGTCTATAAGAATACTTCTTGTGTATGCTTGTGCTAATGATCTAAAGCTTTATCAAATGGATGTCAAAAGCTCATTTCTAAATGGTTTCATTAATGAAGAAGTATATGTAGCTTAACCTCCGGGCTTCATCGATTTTGAAAAACTCAAACATGTATATAAATTAAAGAAAGCCCTTCACGGTCTTAAACAAACTCCAAAAGCTTGGTATGATAGACTCAAGTCATTTTTAATTAAACACAACTATACCATGGGGTTAGTTAACAACACACTTCTTACTAAGAAAAGAGAGTCACATATAATCATAGTGCAAATATATGTAGATGATATTATATTCGGATCCACTTGTCAAAACATGTGTGATGATTTCTCTAAAATCATGCATGACGAGTTCGAGATGAGCATGATTGGAGAACTTAGTTTCTTTCTTGGTCTACAAATCAAACAAGTAGAAGATGGTATCTTATTTAATCAATCTAAATACATAAAGGAGATGTTAAAGAAATTCGGTCTAGAAGAGTCGAAACCAATTAGGACACCAATGTCATCCGGCACAAAACTCACAAAAGATGAAGACGGCGAATCCGTAGATAATACTAAATATCGTGGCATGATAGGTAGTCTTCTCTACCTCACGGCAAGTAGGCCGGATATCATGTTTAGTGTTTGCTTATGTGCTAGGTTTCAAGAAGACCCTAAAACATCACACCTAGAAGCCGTAAAAAGGATATTTAGATACATTAAGGGTACAACACAATTAGGATTATGGCATCAAGCATATTAAAACTTGGTAACGAAGCTCTGATACCAATTGTAGAAAACTAGAAGGGGGGGGGGTTGAATAGTTTTACCAATTAAAACTTCCTTTTAAACTATTTAGATCGACTTATGTCAATCTATTTGGTTATGTGTGTTGGATGTTGATAAACAAGCATATTAAAATATGTAATGAAAAGATAAGAGTAAGAAGCACAAAACCACAACGCGAGTATTTATAGTGGTTCGGCTACAAGGACACCTTCCTTGCCCTACTCCACTCCCCGAGTCACCTACTCGAGAGTTCGTAAACACTACACCAATCTCCTTATGGCGGAGAAGCCTTCACAACGTCGCTTAACCTTTTCCCAGACAAAGCTAAATACCGAGTTCTTTCACACCAAGGCGAACCACACCTAACACAACGTCGCCTACCCTTTATACGGTGCTAGGCTAACCACCGAGTTCTTTCACACCTTAGGAGAACTAATCCTATCACAACGTCGCCTACCCTTTATAAGGTACTAGGCTAAGTACCTAGTTCTTTCACACCAAGGTGAACTACACCTTCACAACGTCGCCTACCCTTTATTAGGTACTAGACTAAGCACCTAGTTCCATTGCAATGGAGGAACTACTACCACACTACACCAACGACTAATCCCAAAGGAGATCTACTCCTTTACAACATCATCAAGGACATCAATGTCCTTGGATCTTGTTAGTGCAAATATTACGATATTTAATCTATACAGTCTCGTTTGTTTTGATTGATGACAAACATGTAACTTGTAATACATAATGTAAAATGTACAAGTTACTTGTAATCACACGTTGTCTCAACATACATTCAACACCTCTCGATGTCTCAAGTCCTCGTATGTTACAACACAGGTTCGTACATGTTTGTTATGTGGCATTATGATCAAACCCATTAACAAATCATTTAGAATGTTTAAAATACGTTTAGAGTCACTAAGTATTTTAATAGGTTAACCATTCTATTTCGAACCTTATTTTACATTTTGCATTCACAAGTATTTCATACAAATACTAAAGTTTACTTACACTTGACAAAATATATTTTATTTTGACAAGCACTCTTTTACAAAAGGTAACTAGACATTTTATTAACTAGTTACATAATACATTTTACAAGTTTACCTTGATAAACTTTTAATCTAAAATGGAAATACATGTTACATCATGTCATGCATCATCTTTGAAATCCTTGGAAGATCACTTGAATATTTTGGTTAGATTGACACACAATATATCAAATGTGATCTTAGTAAGATTTGGTAATATCTTGCAAAGATTTGAAGAAAGATTTTTAGATTTTATGTCGGTACCCTCGGTACCAAATTGTATAAAGGACGGAACCCTTTTAAGGGTCCGTGGTCCGTGGACGCCCCGTCCACTTTGGCTATAAATAGAAGCCCATTGTTTTCCCATTTCTTCACCACTTGAAAACACATCTTCTCCACCTTCTTACATACATTTAGATCTATCATTAACAATGTAGTAACATACATTAAACACCCTAATGATCATGATCATAATGCTTCTAACATTCATCTTTGTTGTAAGCATACTCTACATTGATTAACCAAGGAAAGCTTGGAGATCTAGCCATCCACACTCACCACAAGTCAAGATCTATCACAACAAGTTTAGGGAACTTGTGATCTTCATCATGAAGGCTTCCTATCAATGGAAGATCATTTAGAAGTAGTTATTCATATCCATTAGACATTTGTGTCATGGATCATTAGTGTAGAACATCATTGCATCCTCACAACATTTTCACCAAACTAGATTAGATGGTTTATGTGTTTATACCATAAAACACAAGGTTTGTTATGTTGGGCCATAAAACATAGTGGGAGTGGTTGTACCTTTGAAAAGAACTCGACATCTAGCTTAGTGTCGGAAATATTGTATAAGCGACGTTAGGTTGGTTCTACTCGAACTAGAACCCGTATTTAGCTTTGTACCGAAAAAGTGTGCGACGATTGTAAGGTTTTCTCCGCCGAGAAGGGAGCTTGTTGATTTAGTGAAGTAACTCTCGAGTTGGGTACTCGGGGAGTGGAGTAGGCGGAAAGGAGATCCGTGACCGAACCACTATAAATCATCGTGTTCGGTTTGCACTTTCCTTTCTTTATCTCTTTACTTTCATAGTTGCACTATACTATTGCTTGTGATGTGGTTTGATGTTAATGCTTGTGTGACAACATGGTTTACTATGCTTTACATTGGTCACAAACAATAATTGGAACTTTCATATTATAATAAGCTTCATAGCGATTTGATACTAAAGATCTAAAGTTTTTAAGCCAGAACGTATTCACCCCCCACGTTTCCACAATTGGTATCAGAGCCACGTAGCTCGTATTTTCAAAACAAATGGTTTTTAAAATAGAGTACGATCCATGTATCAAATTACCATTGAAGCGAAAAATAATATGAAAAATGCTTTGCTTGTTATACTTAGAAATTTTGTTGTTAAATGTAACTTTGTATACAAGCTTGAAGGTTTTCTTGAAAAATAAAATAAAAGTTTGTTGAAAGAACTTGTAAGTATTATATTGTGTGCTCATAGAAAATTTACGAAGAAATATGATTTTAAAGGAGTGTTTGGGATAACCATAAATCTAGTTGAAAAATCACCTCCGTAAATGTTTAAGATAAGTTACATAAGTAGATATGTTGTTAAATATGTGTATTATATGTTTACTATGAAATCTAGTAAGTCGCACATGTTTTCTCTATGTCAAATACTAGTTTTGGTGAATCATCTCGAGGAGGACCACGGCACCAAATCTTATAAAGGGCGGATCCTTTATTTGGTTCCGTGGAATCCGTATGTACAGATATGCAGCTTTTGGGCAACTTCAAAAATCATAACTAATTAACCGTAAGTCCGTACAAGTCGAGCCACCTATCATTTTAAAGGAATTAAGTCTACTTTCATTTAAAAATACTCTTATGGCCTGAGTCTAATTTTAAATAAGTGAAATAGACCAAATACTACAGTATGTCTAAAATATTAAGTTTCGCTTTAACATAAAAACTCAAATTTTGAATCAAACAATATAAGTTGGTATTCTTAGAACTTTGATACAACTTCTTTTGAAACTAATTAATTTGGTAATTTGTTTAAAGGAAACTAATCAAGCTTGGTATACATCGTCATATTTAAACGCTAGATGACGAAAAGTGTTTTCATTTTATGCTATGCTAAATAACTACTGTTTATGTTGTTTGCATATATGGTGCTTGCTTATTTTCAAATTGTTGTTTACACTTGTTTGGTTGCATAATATAAGTGTCAATCTTGCCATGTTTTTTATTCACTTGTTTGGCAACTTCTTGTTTATGCACAATAGGTCTTTGCTAGATTTTGTGCAATAAGTTAGAAAATGATTTTACCATCACTTGTAGAATTAGATAACTTTCTTTGCATAGGTTATACTAAAATCTCGCATAACTTATGAAATGTCATAACTCAATTATCAATGAGTACTAACTAAAATTAGTCAAGTACTTTGAAAAATAGAGTTTTTAAGAGAGTGTTTGGTACAAGGACAAAAACAATGTTGTATGATGTCATTTATGTGTTCTTGCTTCGTAGGATGATAAACTAACTAAAAACATTGATGTATGCTAACCGGTTCATGCAGGGGATAGCACACGGTGTTATCAATTTTACCCATTTTCACTTATATGTGAAAATCGTTAGCTCTTGTTCAAAATCAATGCTCAACTATGTTTGTGTATGCGTTATTGACTGCTCCTAACTAGAAATAGTTAATGCCATATGTTTTGAGAAAATTTCGTGTTTGGAAATGTCCCCGATAGTTAAAGTATGGGTCTCAGAAGATTTACGGTCACCACGGACGAGACGGCACCAATTATTTGGTTCCGCCGTTATAGCTTTTGGTACCGCCATACACAGACAAGCGGACGAGACGGCACCATTATTTTGGTTCCGCTGTGAAAAATTGGTACCGTGAATCCTGCTGTAAGTTATTGAATTTTACCAAATCCCGCAATCTAATTTACCAAACGTCGTTTCTAGGATAGTTGTTAATGTATATCTTTCATACCTCACTCAACACATCCTCAATGGATTAACTTAGGATGTTTGACATGATTTTAGACACTTCCATCTCATTAGAAACTACCATCTTTGTATGGATTAACATCAAATCCATGAATCCTTAGTTCCATAAATCGACACATTCAAGATGATCATTTTCACACCTTCATCATTACTTTTCCTCAAGCTTAGCATTTCTTAAAGCAAAGTCAAAATGACTAAATCCTTAACCTCAAATAAGCCACTTAAGAAAACCACTAGGATTAGCATTCGATCTTGTTGCTTCATTAACTTGAGCTCTTCATCCTCAGACTCATTACCTCTCAACATCTCATCAACCATTCAAGATGTGAACTTCCTAAACTTGAGTACTCCAACTCCACCACCAAAATCACCCACCATCATCCAAAACAACTTCACTACCAAAGTCTCCAAAGCTTGTACCTATCAAACTTTGTGCAACACCACCAACATCTCCTTACCCGTTTATGGATGACTTAGATGACTTACCGAGACTAATAAACCTGGACTCATTATTTGCAAAGATATCATACACAAGTCTAACATATGACTATAGATATTGTTTTGTATCTACATGTATTGCCTCACCTGGTTAACATGAAAATAATGTGTCATCCTTCAAGACGATAAGTATTTACATCGAGTCATAACTCACACATATGTTAAATACATATTATCAAGTCTTGTTATCCTTGATTTCAATCTAAGCTTTATAATCTCAACAAATTAGGATTGACAACTTAAGTATTTCATCTAAAATATTCAAGTATATGCGACTTACGATTGTAGTCATTAAAATTCATATCCGAAAAATCAACACCCAAGTATTTTAACAACACATGTTGAAACACTTATCCAAAACAAACAACCCACGGTGCCACTTATCCCTTTTGACACCTACTATCCTCTTCCATCTTTTGGCACCATTAACCGTATTGCTCATGAACTTCCAAGAGTATACTTTAAATCAAACGTGCCTTTCAAGGTGAACCTATACTTCAGCCCCTAAGCTTCATAAACATAACCAAAACTTCAAGCACTTCACCCACTAGTTGTAGCAACCAATGAACCATAAGAATTAGTATCCGTACTTTTTGTGTTCAACATCTATGGACAAACAATCAACCTAAGTACTCCCATAGCACAACAAACCCCTACATCACCACATCCTTATTTAGACACACTAGAAGACCTACCACCTAGATCAACCAATCCACCATCCATACCATCATTTGAATTCGTTGAGTGTATTGCTCAAAAAGCCCTTGTGTCCAACACTTGTACTGAATTAACTCAAACTCAAACATCCTTTCCCACATATAAGGACTTAGATAAATCATTATGGCTAGAACCTAAACTATCAAATAAGCATGGTGCTCTTGGTAATTGTTGTCAATTTCCACTAGGTATAAGTAGTACTACCTTCATAAATTATCAAAGTATTAGTAATACTTCGTCGTTAAAACTTCTGCATAAATTTCGTTAAACCTCAAATCAACATTTTAACAACATATGTTAAAATGCAATCTCAAAGCCAACATCATACACCCCAAGCAACAATGACTTTTGAGGAGTATACATAAGAAACTCGAGTGAATTCCTCTTGTCATCATCTAGTGAATATAATCTTGAGACCAAGTTTATTTAGATGGGACTATCCGATTCAAACACTTTGGCTTCATATCTTCACTTAGGAAAACATGATGTTTTGAAGAACATTATGACTAAGATTCATGCGTTAAGATTTCATCTTGTTAAAAGGATTTTGTATATCCTATGCATTATTCTTGCGACATAAATAGTTGTGTTACAAGAGATTTAATTACACCTCATTGGCTAAATGATCTTGAAACAAACATCCAAAAGTTTTATGAACTAGCATATCCAATTCATCTTGTCATACTTATTTTCATAAGCATGATAACTTTATCCCATGCGATAATCTCATTTGTTGAAAGATACTATTTGTATTTATTTCCTTTCAAGCGTACATCATAACCTAACCTTGCTCAAACCTTGTGCACATCCAAGGTTGAAACTACACATCTCTAGAACATACACATGATCTATTGAAGTTATTAACCTTATTTAGATTCTTGTCAAATAAAGTTCCAAAGAGCTTTCTTGAGAACATTCTTAATTTAACATATTCCATTCCTAGTCTTAGATAATCAAATCACTTTTAAGTATCCACTTCAACATAAAAGATGTCATCCATTAGATCATACAATTAGCTTTGTAATTTGAACAAACCTTAGATTCTAAACACAAGATTAAAACATATCGTTTATCAACACACCATTGTTAAAATTCATGTGTATAACATGACATCTTCATCACCTTAGTTATATTGCATATTAGTTGTGTCACATTAAGCCAAGTATTAGTAAACTATCATCTTTTATACACTTTAATAGGTAAAAGTAGGAGTTCCCATCTTTCTAACATGAGAATGATTACTGGAGAATCTATTGCACTAGAAACTCAATTTGACCTAACGGTTGAATTGCTTCCTGGAGAGAAGTTGGGTATGTGGAATCACCCGTAAAAATGGTCGTGTTTAGCCTTAATTGAGCACCGCTAGTAATAGTCTCATATTCATTCTCCAACTTGAAAAATATGCTTTCCTATACTTGCCTAAAGTAAGTGTTAAAACATTGATAGTTTGCCTCGCCTTAGGAATACTAATCAAACAAGTAGTATATATGACTTTTCTTTTAAAACCCACTTGCATTGCACTTACATGTGTTGATTACATGTTCTTGTTTGATACGATAAGTTGATTTGACATTATCTTAGTGTTTGATAACTAGTCAAATGTGTAAACCTTAGTAAAACCACTTGCATTGCACTTACATGTGTTGATTACATGTTCTTGTTTAATACGATAAGTTGATTTGACATTATCTTAGTGTTTGATAACTAGTCAAATGTGTAAACCTTAGTACGGTTTTATCTTCATAATGCTTGTATTCTTGTTTCATGCTACTAAACGTTTAAACCTAAACTTTATTTGCATGATACTTACTTTTGAATTATTTTTAGCATGATTCACATGTTAATTATGAACCCATAATATGCCATTTTGATACGTGATAATTTTGATATGATATATTTGTGTTTGAAAGCTATTAGTTGGCATTCATTACATCTATGTGTAGTACGATCCAAATGATACATGCTCCAAATTGTTATGTCTTAAACATGGCTTGCATGAATCTTTCATTTTGTTTCTTTTGCTTCTTGTCACACTATTTGTTTGCTACGTGTGCACATATAATTTGTCAAAGTGCTTTTGGTATGACAAACTTTTAGAAGCTTTTTATCTTACAAATTAATCACATAGATTATTGTATATCCAAGTATGCTTAAGTGGCTAAGTCTAATGACAAAACAATCTCATAATGAAATGTCTTGAATAAAATCGTATTCTTGCATAATATGATTGTTTTGATGCTATCTTGTGCGGTGATTTCTTGTCTACTAAGTGCAATGTGTTGTTTTTGCTTATATAATATGTTATCACTTGATTTCTATCATGTTAACATCTTTTGTCACTAACAAATTTGTTTTGTAGGTTGATAACAAATTATTTGTTATCTCACTTGGTTCTAACTTTTATATGCTCATTTTGTATAATCCCGTTTATTGCTACGTAGATTAGTACTATGCTTTATGGGACCCCTACACTTGCATATAGTTTAAAAGCATGTAGAATTAAGTTCTAGAGGGTTGGCTTTGCATTTTTGTCTTTCAACCGACCTCTTTCCAAATCTCATTTTTGCTTCCACTTTCCAAAAATCACCTCCATCATTATTTAGTTATAACAATACTCTAATCCTCTTCACTTCCTATTAGGAAACCACATGCCTCATCATACGATCATCTCGTATTAATCGAGAAGAGGTACGTGACTTTAAGGATGAAGTTCATTGTATGCTAACCATCATCCAGAAAATATCACTAAGCTCATCTCTTTCGTTAGCCCGAACAACCTCCTAAACACTTTGTTGTCATTCCTTATTTGATACATTACACATTATGTTGGATGTCCACCAATTAAGGGGGAGAGAAATTCATTCACATAATTGTCTTTTGTCAAATTTTATGTCTCTTAGACTCTACAATACCAACACATAGGTAAACACCACTTAGCTAAAACCGGTTCATGAAACCACAACTAGTTCAACCTTTTCACACCAATACCTCATCAAGTGAAAACGATCATGTGTTTTACAAAACGTCTTCATCTCCACATATAGGATTTTCCTTAAACTAGCACCTTACAACTTCACTAACTAGAACACCATCATAAGATCTTATCCTTTTCTCGCTTATCATGCATGTCCTTGTCGGTTGCAAACGATATATTAATCAAAACACCATCTCCAATACGTTGGTCCATCCAACTCTCACTCATATGATGTCATTCTCATCCTCATATAGGTACTTATTATTAGTATTTTCCATATTGTCTTCACTTCTTTTCAAAGTGATAATCATCCATGTCGGTCAAAACCATGCTAATACTACCTTTCCCATTGTCACCTAGAATAGGTCATTTTTATAATTCGTGTCAATCAATGAACGAATTTATCTTCATCACTTTTATATCTTTTGGTATCTTCTTTATAATATTCTTAGATAGAACGCATTATTGATTACTCTTGGGTTGAAGCATATGAGAACTTGCTCAAAACAATAGATTGTTAGCATCAATAAATCATTCAAATCATAACCCTTATGCATCATTGAAATGCAATGTCCATTCATATATATTTTTTTTCTCTTAGCTTTGGTCACTTGACATGACGAAAGGATTGCATGAATCCATATTTTTTATACATACGAGTTTCTAACTCCTTAATAGCTTCCTACCTAATCACCACCACCTTCCATCACCACTTTCACTAATCATCACCACCATGGATTAGCGAAAACTTGCTTTTGTAAATTTTGAGTCATCTACCATTACCACATGAATCCTACTAGTAAACCGACACCAACACTAGCACCACTAGTGGCACACCCGGTGGAAGACTTCATATCTTCTTTCTAGGAACTATTTTGTAGGCTTTTATCATATTATATTCTCACTTTTCTTATGATTGTAATTAGGAGACTACACTTCATGAGATCTTTGATTATATCATTTATCACATATATACATCTTATTTTTCTTTGTGAAAAGATGAAATATATTGCACTAATGTTTTTCATTGTAGGTTCATCATCATATACACTCGATTGTATATAATTTACTCATCTAAGGATGAAGTTTGCATCAATTATTTTTCTTATTTTAGGTGCTTTTGACACCTTAGAACAAGGAGGAATGTCCTTTAAGCACTCATATTGCATCGCCTATACACTTGGTTATATATGACATATTTGTCTAAAGACAAAGCTTCTATTATACTAATATTTATTTTGAAGGTTCATCTTGACGCCTAGAGCAAGGGAGCTTCACAAGAATTTATTGAATGCATCTTATATACACTTTGTTGTATATCACTTACTGTCTAATGACAAATATAGTTTTGCACTAATATTTGTTTTGTAGGTTTTAATTATACCCCGACGCCTCAAACAAGGGGAGCAATCGTCAGGGGAGCATGCACGATTTAGCATCATTCTCACTTTTCAACACGCATTTGTGCCTCGATAAAAAGTGGAGAAAATAGGCTAACATTGCTATGCATTTTTTTCTTTTTCACATATTTCTCATAATTTTTGTTGCATAAAACTAACCTTGATGTAGGTTAAGCCTCTTTATTTGATCCATGGATCCGCTACCAACCAAGGGACGGATTGTAGTGGACGATTTAACTTCACTAGGGATGATGCAAGCTCGCCTTTTTGGGGAGACATTAAGTTAAACTCCAAGGACACGCCCTTTTTGTTTCGACAAAAGGGGGAGAAGAGTGTAAACGGAGAAGGTAATGTAAAGGTAGTAAGGATACAAGTAACTTTTTACATTTTACTTTCTATTACGTTTACATATATTTGTCATCATCAAAAGGGAGATTGTTAGTGCAAATATTACGATATTTAATCTATACGGCCTCGTTTGTTTTGATTGATGACAAACATGTAACTTGTAATACATAACGTAAAATGTACAAGTTACTTGTAATCACACGTTGTCTCAACATACATTCAACACCTCTCGATGTCTCAAGTCCTCGTATGTTACAACACGAGTTCGTACATGTTTGTTATGTGGCATTATGATCAAACCCATTAACAAATCATTTAGAATGTTTAAAATACGCTTAGAGTCACTAAGTATTTTAATAGGTTAACCATTCTATTTCGAACCTTATTTTACATTTTGCATTCACAAGTATTTCATACAAATACTAAAGTTTACTTACACTTGACAAAATATATTTTATTTTGACAAGCACTCTTTTACAAAAGGTAACTAGACATTTTATTAACTAGTTACATAATACATTTTACAAGTTTACCTTGATAAACTTTTTAATCTAAAAATAGAAATACATGTTACATCATGTCATGCATCATCTTTGAAATCCTTGGAAGATCACTTGAATATTTTGGTTAGATTGACACACAATATATCAAATGTGATCTTAGTAAGATTTGGTAATATCTTGCAAAGATTTGAAGAAAGATTTTTTAGATTTTATGTCAGGTACCCTCGGTACCAAATTGTATAAAGGACGGAACCCTTTTAAGGGGTCCGTGGTCCGTGGACGCTCCTGTCCACTTTTGGCTATAAATAGAAGCCCATTGTTTTCCCATTTCTTCACCACTTGAAAACACATCTTCTCCACCTTCTTACATACATTTAGATCTATCATTAACAATGTAGTAACATACATTAAACACCCTAATGATCATGATCATAATGCTTCTAACATTCATCTTTGTTGTAAGCATACTCTACATTGATCAACCAAGGAAAGCTTGGAGATCTAGCCATCCACACTCACCACAAGCTGAAGATCTATCACAACAAGTTTAGGGAACTTGTGATCTTCATCATGAAGGCTTCCTATCAATGGAAGATCATTTAGAAGTAGTTATTCATATCCATTAGACATTTGTGTCATGGATCATTAGTGTAGAACATCATTGCATCCTCACAACATTTTCACCAAACTAGATTAGATGGTTTATGTGTTTATACCATAAAACACAAGGTTTGTTATGTTGGGCCATAAAACATAGTGGGAGTGGTTGTACCCTTGAAAAGAACTCGACATCTAGCTTAGTGTCGGAAATATTGTATAGGCGACATTAGGTTGGTTCTACTCGAACTAGAACCCGTATTTAGCTTTGTACCGAAAAAGTGTAGCGACGATTGTAAGGTTTTCTCCACGAGAAGGGAGCTTGTTGATTTAGTGAAGTAACTCTCGAGTTGGGTACTCGGGAGTGGAGTAGGGCGGAAAGGAGATCCGTGACCGAACCACTATAAATCATCGTGTTCGGTTTGCACTTTCCTTTCTTTATCTCTTTACTTTCATAGTTGCACTATACTATTGCTTGTGATGTGGTTTGATGTTAATGCTTGTGTGACAACATGGTTTACTATGCTTTACATTGGTCACAAACAATAATTGGAACTTTCATATTATAATAAGCTTCATAAGCGATTTGATACTAAAGATCTAAAGTTTTTAAACGGTAACGTATTCACCCCCCCTCTACGTTTCCACAGATCTAATGCTAGTCTATCTAGTACATCGAAACACACCATATCGAATGTACATCTATGGCACCTTTCACTAATGCCTTTGACTAGATCTACAAGACACCTTTCACTAATGTCTTGTGTCTTCACTTCTAAGCACCTTTCACTAATACTTCAAGTCTTGACTTCTAAGCACCTACCACAAGTGCTTATGCTATAGACGATAGATATCCTTCACTAATATCTTCGTCTTGATACTTGAGACATCTTTCACTAATGTCTTCAACACTACACTTCTTTGAAGAAAGAAAGGAATCATCAACAAGAAGACTTCAAGAGCTATGATGATGAGGAAGCTTGGCAACTCATGGACTTGAGCTTGCTCGACTTCAAAGGTGGTGATCTTGCCTTTAAGAGGAACCTAAAAGATCACACAAAACAAAACTACAAACATAGATCTCTTGGATCTAAGGTTAATGAGATTTAACTCGGGGAGAAAGTGTGTTAGAAAGGGTGAGGAATAATGAAGAAATGGCTCACTATTTATAGAGGAAAATCTCATCGCTTCCCGGATCCTTCCACTGGGATCCGCTAGCACAAAGCCGTGGATCCGTGGAACGCCTCTTTGCCCATGGGTATTTTGGTTATGGGTCATGGGTCATGGGTTGAACCATGGATCTTTGGCTAGATACAATGTATCTTTAAGTGCAATGCACTTAGTCACTTGGGTATGGGTTGATCCATGGGTTATGGATATTATCCATGTATGATAAAAGCATGATGTCATGCAATGGGTTATGGGTCAAGATCCATGGGTTATGGGCTTTGGGTTGTACCCAACTACATTCAATGTATTTGCCCAATGGGTTGTGATACTTAAGTTTCTACCCATTTATATTACCCAATATACTACATACTTGTTATGTGTATATTTAATCCAAATATGTAAACACTAGTTGTTGTACATATGTATTACTTCAATCATAAAATCACTTATACTTGTTTTAGTGTTTCATGTGAAAATGTGAATATGTTAGAAACTATTAGTTCAAACCATTTACGTATTTTATTTGTTTCGTTAATATGATTTTACGTTTGTTATCGACAAAACATTAGAAGATCGTAAAATATAAATAAACGTTTTTACGGCTTATTTGTATTAACAATGTTGTTGGAGTTCTAGCTAGGCCGGAATCCCCCACATTGAACATCTCAAGAATATTGTCCTTATAATGTTTTTGACTTCAAAACAAATCCATTTGGTTTCATATGATCTTAGTTCCAAAAACCATATCAAAAACAACCAATGTAGTTCATGTCAAATATTGACTCCAACATTTCATTAGTGGATTTGTTTACCTTGTTATCACTTCCGGTGATAAGTATACCATCCATGTATAAACACACGATTACATATATACCAGTGATTTTTTTTTATTTTCTTTTTTTTTCCACATACATTCATTAATTTTGAATCCACGTTCTGACATGATGTAGTAAGAAATTTAGATGTCATTATTTGGGAGCTTGCTTTAAGCCATATAACGACTTAACATGCCTACAAACTTTGTTCTCTTGTCCAGGAGCCATGAAACCCTCAGGTTGGTTCATGTAGATTTCTTCTTCTAAATCTCTATTTAGAAATGCCGTTTTCACATCCATTTGGTGAACTTCCAAATTTCTTAAAGCGGCAATTAGCAAGTATCATCCTAATCGAGGTTATTCGCGTAACAGGCGAATATGTATCAAAGTAAGCTAGACCTTCTCGTTGTCTAAATCCTTTAATTACCAATCTTGCTTTTTTACTTATCAATGGTTCCATTGACGACCTTTGTGGCTGTTAGGTAACCATTTGTAGCCTAGTGGTTTACCATCAGGAGGTAAAACCACGAGCTATAATGTATCCTTTTTGTAAAATAGAATCTATTCCACATTTCATGGCTTCTTTCCATTGAGGCCCTTCTGAGGAAGTAACCGCCTCTCGGTATGAATTAGGTTCGTTTTCAACCATAAAAGAAACAAAATTGGGTCCAAACGATTTCTCGGTTCTTGCCCTTTTGCTTCTTCTAGGTTCAACATCTTCTTCCTCAGTTTGATCTTGTCTCTCATCTTGGAGATCATTATCAGCTCTTGTTGCCTCTTATCAGAACAAAATTATCATCTTGATGTCTCTCATCATGAAGAACATCATCATTTAGTTTCCTCTCATCATGGACAACTGTATCATCTAGTCTAGATGAACATCCATTTTCCTCAGATAAATAAGGAAACACAGTTTCAAATAATGAAAGTTTTCCTTGATTCCATTATCATATCTTTTTATATATTCAGATTTTCTGAATCATATCCAAATAAATGATAAGCACTATTGTAATGAGCATATCACAAAATATACAATCCAAAATTTTAGGTCCAATATTTTGATCCTTGGGAGCCGGAACAGATAGACACCCCCACATTCGTAAGTACTTATAGGATGGTTTTCTTCCCATTCATAGTTCATAGAACTATCTTCTTTTCCTTACAGGGGATCTTACCTAAAAGATAAGTAGCCAATAAAACCGCTTTCCCCCACATGCCATGGCTTAAACCATGAATTTAACAACATGGCATAACCATATCTTTAAGGCACAGTTCTTTTCTATCAACAATTATGTTGTGGTGTATAAGAAGCAATAAATTTATGTCTTATTCCATGTTTAGAACATACATGAAACGGAGACATATATTCACCTCTAATAACACGTCGAACCGCCTTGTTTTCGATAATAAGTTGATTCTTAACTTATTTGTATAGATCAATCTTGTCTATATCCTTACTCTCAAGTAAGTAAAAGTCGCTGTTGGAAAATTTAGTGCACTTGTGGGATTAGTTCACACCTTGCAATGGGTTAGAGGTACGGAGTGTACACCCATAAGGTCCATGAACTCCCGACTCTTATAGTGGTTTGTAAGTGAAAGCACCGGTGAAAGTACCGCTTGGTGAAAGTATCGCTAGTGGAAAGTATCGCTTGTGGTTTCCATCGATAAGCGATGTTTCCACCGATAGGCGTGTTTCCACCGGTGGTGTATCCACCGATAGTGCTATGAAAGATCGATAAGCGTGTTTCCATCGATAGGTCGTACTTCCACTTCAAGTGAAAGTACCGCTAGTGGAAAGTATCGCTTATGGAAAGTATCGCTAAATGGCGCTACAACTTCTTTATGACCACGCTTAATTGGTCATGTAACCACTAACGGCTATAATGGGGATAATTATGAGGCTATTAATGGGCCGATTAATACTCATAATTCCATTGAATAGCTCAAGAGTAACCACCTATAAATAGGAGGTCCGATCATGCATGAAGGACACACGAAAACGTAAACACTTACTAGCGAAAGGGTTATAGAATTGTGCCTAATTCTCTAACGCATTTGGTCTTATCCCAAGTAGATATTCGTGATACCCGCATTAGGGTCGAATAGTTTACTTTGGAAAGTGATCACACGATTCCAAGTGATATCCGTAACCACCAAGTGGTATCTCATATCGCTCTTTGTTGTTTCTCACGAATGCTTATTGATTATCTTACCCTCGCTCGGGAGATAACCCCAACAATCAAAGTAAACTATTTAGTGATAATCAATGGCAACCGCCGCAATGAACACATGGCTTCAAACTTTGCCAAGCTTGACAAGTTTGAAGGGTGGACTTTAGGAGGTGGCGTAAGAAGATGCACTTTGGCCGCAAGCATGAGTGTGGTCTATGTGCCGACTACTCCAATTCCTCGATGATGGTGATGATGCTACCGTGGAGCGATCGAGGAGGAGGAGCAAGTGGGAGAATGATGACTACATATGCAGAGGTCTTATTCTCAATGGTATGTCCGATTCTTTGTTTGATATTTATCGAACTTTGAATCTTCCAAAGAACTGTGGATTCCTTGGATGCCAAATATATGGTCGAGGATGCATCAAGTAAGAAGTTCCTTGTTAGTAATTTCACAAATTACAAAATGACCGATTCAAGACCGCTTATGGAACAATACAATGAACTTCTTGGAATACTTGGAAGGTTTACACAACACCAAATGAACATGGATGAGGCTATCAAAGTCTCTTGTGTCATTGATAAACTCCTCCTTCATGGAAAGATTTCAAGCATACCTTGAAACATA
The DNA here is from genome assembly GCA_022545495.1 of Chrysanthemum lavandulifolium. Lineage (NCBI taxonomy): Eukaryota > Viridiplantae > Streptophyta > Magnoliopsida > Asterales > Asteraceae > Chrysanthemum > Chrysanthemum lavandulifolium. The sequence goes on along the minus strand of CM040242.1, from coordinate 21,675,034 downwards.
TGAAGGAGGAGTTAACTCTTGTTGAGTTGGGCGTCATCCGCATATTGAGGAATCTCTCAAGGTGCGTGATAATGACAAGCCAAAGAGTAGCAATGTCTTTGGACCATCTGTTGTCAATATGGTGGAGCATAACAACTCCACCGGTACAATGACAACAAAGGCAAACGCAAATATCATGACAACACAAGAGCAGATCCTAACAAGAAGGCAACACCTACTTGTTGGAAATGTGGCAAGACCGGTCACATTAAAAGGGACCGCAAGGGTGTTAAAGTTGGTGGTAAAGCCAATGGATCGTGCACTAATGGTTCGTGGAGTGGTGGTTCACCAACTCACCGAAAGGTCGAATATGTTTAATAAGTCTTTTCGATTTATTATGTTACATATGTATCTCGAATCTTTTATGTGCGGATGATGATGTTGCGTGGTGGGTTGACTCGTGCAACAGTTCATGTGTGTAAAGATAGAAGTCGGTTCAAGACTTATGAGTCACCGAATGATGGTTCTATTCTTCACATGGGAAATGAGTCAACGACCTTGGTGCATGGTCGTGGTTGTGTAGATCTTAGGTTTAGTTCGAAAGATTGTAACTTTGTTTAATGTTATTCATGTTCCCGATATAAGGAAAAACTTGGTTTCAAGTAGTGTTTTGAATAATCATGGATATAAACAAGTTATTGAATCGATAAATTTGTTCTTTCTAAATGTGGTGTTTTTATTGGTTTTGGTTATTTATGTAATCAAATGTTCAGCTTAATATTACCACCGACAATGTTATTTCAACTTTTGTGACCACATATGATCGAGTGATTCTAACCTTTGGCATGCTAGACTTGGTCATGTTCACTATAAAAGGATGCAAGATATGTCTAGGGATGGTTTAATCCTCGCTTTTGACATGGACACCGAAAAGTGTAAAACTTGCATGTTGACCAAGATAACCAAGAAACCCTTTCGTGGTGTTAGTCGTGAGACTAAGATCTTGAGCTTATTCACAATGACTGTGTGATTTGCATGCCACTCCTTCTTTGGGGAATAAGAAGTACTTTGTGACATTTATTGATGATGCTTCTAGATTTTGTTATGTCTATCTATTACATACCAAGGATGAAGCATTAGATAAATTCAAAGTGTTTAAAAGCAAGTTGAATTACAACTTGGGTCTTTGATCAAAAGATTAAGGATCGATAGGGAGGTGAGTACATGGATACTCAAGATTTCATCTGTTGGAATAATCCATGAAAGGATCGCCCTTATACTCCTCAAAGAAATGGTATTTCGAAAGGAAAACAGGTGTCAAGGAGATGGTTAATTCCATGTTGTCCTATTCAGATCGAGTCAAGGGTTCGGGGTGAAGCTATGTTAACACTTGCTATTTATTAAATAGGGTTCCAAATAAAAGGAACAAGGTTACCCCTTATGAACTCGGACTAAAAGGAAACCCAACTGAACTATCTCGTGGTCCGGGGTTGTAGGTCATTGTAAGACTCCACGATCCAAAGCAAAAGACTTTGGGTGAAAGAGGCATTGATCGCATCTTTGTTGGATATGCCGAGCATTCCAAGGCTTTTAGGTTCTATGTTATTGAACCTAATGAACATGTTTCGCTTAACACAATAATTGAATCAAGGGATGCGATTTTGATGAGAATAGATTCTCATCGCCCCTAGACCAAGTCGAGGATTCCTAATGGAACTCATGACACTGGTGTATCGAGGTACTCGATGATGAACCATCGCTGGTCCCCGATGAGGTTGTGGTTCAAGAACTCGAACTCGTGCTCGAAAGAGCAAAAGGGTCGGACTCCAAAGTCATTTGGACCCGAGTTTCAACTATACTTAGTTGAAGGTACTAGGATGAGGTCTCGCACCAATACTCCTATTGCTTCATTGTTGAGGATGACCCCAAAACATTTGAAGAAGCAATGAAGTCCCGTGACATTGCTTTCGGAAAGAAGCAATCAATGATGAGATGGATTCCATCATGGGCAACAACACTGGTGTTGGTTGATCTACCTCCGTTGCAAACCTCGGGTTGCAAATGGATTTTCAAAAGGAAAATGAAGGTAGATGGAACTATTGAAAAGTTCAAGGCTAGACTAGTCATTCGTGGCTTTAAACAAAAGTCGAATAGACTATTTTGATACTTATGCCCCGGCTCGTGACGCACTATAAGATCGCCGATTGCTATGGCATCTATTCACAACGGTTATTCATCGATGGATGTGAAAACCGCTTTCTTGAATGGTGAATTGGAAGAGGAGGTTTATATGAACCAACCTCGTGGCTTCATCTTGCTCGGCAATGAAAACAAGGTGTAAACCGATTAAGTCTCTTTATGGACTTAAGCAGCACCTAAGCAATGGCATCAAAAGTTTGATGAAGTGGTTTTGTCTAGTGGTTATGTTCTTAACCAAGTCGACAAATGTGTATATAGCAAATTTGATGAATCGTAAAGGAGTCATCATTTGTCTATATGTTGATGACATGTTGATCTTTGGCACCGACCAAAATCAGTTGACCGACAAAGGAATTTTGTCATCAAGGTTCTCCATGAAAGACATGGGGAGGCCGATGTTATCCTTGGTATAAGGATTAAACATGAAAGTAATAGAATTTCTATCTCTCGCCTCATTATATTGAGAAGGTACCGAGGAAATTCAATTACTTTGATTGTACTCCGATGAGTACACCTATGGATACTGTGAGAAGTCGATGCCTAATCATGGCAAGGTCAGTATCTCAACTTGAGTATTCTAGGTAATTGGTCGCTCGATGTATGCCATGACTTGTACAAGACCCGATATTGGTTTTGCGGTGGGAAAATTGAGCGGTATACTAGTAATCCTAGTGCTCATCATCGCAAGCGCTCAAAGGGTATCAAGTATTTGAAGAGAACTATGGATTATAGTCTCTCATATATCGTTACCCATCGTGTTGGAAGGTTACACCGATGCAAGTTGGATCAAGAACATCAAGACAATTCGCCTACCGGTGGTCGGGTATTCCTACTTGGTGGAGGTGCAATTTCTTGGGCATCCAAGAAGCAAACTTGCATCACCAGCTCAACAATGGAATCAATTTGTGGCTCTAGCAATTACCGGTAAAGAAGTCGAATGGTTGAAAACTTGCTTCTTGAGATTCCATTGTGGCTAAACCTATAGCACCTATTTCTATCCGGTGTGATAGTGCAACTACATTGGCTAAGGCTTATAGCCGATGTACAATGGTAAGTCTAGACACTTAGGTGTCGTGCATAGCATGATTCGTGAGCTTATCATGAATGGGGTGGTATCTATAGAGTTTGTGAGATCTCAATGAACTTAGCCGATCACTTGACGAAGGTCCGCTAGAGACTTGGTTATAAAGTCTCGCTAAAGGGATGGGTTTAAGTCCAACATAGTCATCGAATGCTAGGACACCCAACTCCTCCTAAGGAAACTTGGGAGCCGAGTTCAATGTGGAAAGTCGAACATTCAGTGGACTGGAGCACATGTTTTATTTACATCCCAAGGTTGTGCTCGTAACTCACGAAAGGAGGATGAAGTCTTTACTTAATGGTTATATTTTCTTTGAAAAGTGCTTAGCAGAGCATGACTAAAGAGGAACCACCTATGTAAATGTTGAAGTTTTGCCGCTTGTGAAGCTTTGGACTTTAGCTTTACAACATTTATGAATTTGGATATGGACACATGGCTTGTATAGTGTCGAGTCATTAAGTGTTTGAAAACTTGTGTGTATTTTATCTTCGTGTATTCAAATGGGTTGAAGGGTTCAATTCTTAGAACACCCGATTCTCGAATATTTGAACGTGTAATTTACTAAGATGGAAATTCAATCCTCGTGACATTTTCGCTTATGCACATGTTTTGATTGATGTTTATTTTTCATGCAAAGGAAGTGAACTAAATTTGGGAGGATTGTTGGAAAATTTAGTGCACTTGTGGGATTAGTTCACACCTTGCAATGGGTTAGAGGTACGGAGTGTACACCCATAAGGTCCATGAACTCCCGACTCTTATAGTGGTTTGTAAGTGAAAGCACGTGAAAGTACCGCTTGGTGAAAGTATCGCTAGTGGAAAGTACCGCTTGTGGTTTCCATCGATAAGCGATGTTTCCACCGATAGGCGTGTTTCCACCGGTGGTGTATCCACCGATAGTGCTATGAAAGTATCGATAAGCGGTGTTTCCATCGATAGGTCGATTTCCACTTCAAGTGAAAGTACCGCTAGTGGAAAGTATCGCTTATGGAAAGTATCGCTAAATGGCGCTACAACTTCTTTATGACCACGCTTAATTGGTCATGTAACCACTAACGGCTATAATGGGGATAATTATGAGGCTATTAATGGGCGATTAATACTCATAATTCCATTGAATAGCTCAAGAGTAACCACCTATAAATAGGAGGTCCGATCATGCATGAAGGACACACGTAAAACGTAAACACTTACTAGCGAAAGGGTTATAGAATTGTGCCTAATTCTCTAATCGCATTTGGTCTTATCCCAAGTAGATATTCGTGATACCCGCATTAGGGTCGAATAGTTTACTTTGGAAAGTGATCACACGATTCCAAGTGATATCCGTAACCACCAAGTGGTATCTCATATCACGACTCTTTGTTGTTTCTCACGAATGCTTATTGATTATCTTACCAGCTCTTTTCCACATGTAAATTTCAACATCACATTTCTTTTCCCTTGCTATTAGCGATTATAGAGTTGCTCATAGATTGCATCTCTCCATTTTCGCTACTTTGAAAGAGTTAACCAAACTCTTATCATCATACTCATGACATGATGCCCAAGTGTTAATCCACCATTTTCTAATGTCGGATCCCGCTTGGCAACAATTTTCATTTCATTCGTGCCATTTAACCCATAGTTATGGCACATAAAATCTGAATGCTTTAAAGCATCTACCGTACACATAACTCGAGTATCGGTCTCCCTTTCATCAAGTTCGGGAGAAAATTTTTTAGATGTCACTCATGACATTCCGAACATTCTGTTAATATTCCGTTATTAGTGTAACACTAAATTTGGAATAATTAACAACTTGCTATATCACAAAGTGTTTCTTAACAAACACGATAACATCAAATTTTGTTTAAAACACTACTGTTTTGTAAGATCCATTATACAAAACCGCTTTTAAACAAGTATTTCGATTAAACATTTAAACAATATCGCATATTACATAATGTTTTCAAACAAAAACAAATTTGTAATATGATTTTGTCAATCTTCTTTAACAATATCTTAATAGATCTGCATCACATGGTATAATTCTACAATGAAACTCGACAAGGTTTCAAAATAGATTTACTCTTTCAAAGAAACTCAACAAGGTTTCTATAGATCTACTTTCAAATGCATAAAGTTTCAAGAACTATATTTAGTTTATACTTAAACTCAACCTGGTTTAAATAAGCTAAACAAGTCAAAGAAACTTTTCCACAAAATATGATAACAACTTGTATATTATCATATTTTATTTGAAACAAACTCATCTTGGTTTCAATAAACACGTTCTAGTAATCTAATAAAATAACAACTTGTATTTTATGAGATTTGTTTCAAAGAAACTCCACTTGGTTTCAATGAATCTAATTTCATCATGATTTTTAACCATGTTAGTAATCAAGCACCAATTACATTCGCAAGATTCACTAGGGTCACAAATTATGTTACTATCGCTTAACTTGTGAATATTTAAACACAAAAAAGCTTAAAAACTGTTAAAACAATATGGTATCTAATAAACTCGACATGGTGTAACACCCCAATTTCGTGATACGCAATGAATTCAAACGGGTGTTACTTCATGGCTCAACGATTAATAATGTAAAACGAACTCTAATTGTATCATTTTAAAAGATTTATCATTCGATTTATATAAATATCAGAGTTTACAAAATGAGGTCCCAGTGGTTTTACAGTTTATTAAATAAATTTTCGAATGATAATATAGCCTTCTTGAGTATCCGTGCCATCCTCGTATATTATGAACCTGAGATAAACATGCTAAAAAGTCAACACAAAGGTTGAGTGAATTCATAGAGTTTATAGATAAAACAGTTGAGTTCAGTAGTTTCGAGTTTGAGCGATTATTGTAATAAATACCAATAATTATGAAATAAGTAGTGGGTTACGTTGTAATACACCCATAGTTCGTTTGTTCAGTAATCAGTTGAACACAAGTTTCAAGGTTGGGCCACGTTGTTGCACCCATAAGTTCAGTAGTTGCAGCATTTGTATCATTGCAACACATTGTATATTGCCTTAAGTCTCATGAACGCAAACCTTAACACGAACGCGTCATAATAATGACGTAAGTTACAAACATCATAATAATGATGTGAGCAACAATGCCCTCTGGTAGGAGTTTGCCATTCTCCTAGTATTCTCAAATAAAGTGCATTTGGTTACCTATCCGGCTAACACAAATAGGGCGTCAACTGCCAATAGATCTATTCACTATATTCGCGTTCACTCGCAAGTGATTAATGGTTCATGATATGAGGGACTTTCAGTGGCAATAGTAAGTAACTTAAGCAATAACAATTAGGATAGCATACAAATAGTACTTGTGTTCAGGTTTGTAGCAAAACGTATAAAGTGTGATTATGAACTCATTGTAGTATGTAAAAGCTTTAGAGTACTTGTAAAAGTAAAAATGAGTAGTTAAGCATGTATCTTCCCCAAAACAGTTTAAAAGAAAGTAAAGGTAGGGGCATGAACTCACAGTAATATGTAAAATTTTAAAATAAGTGTAAACATCAAGCAATATTTGAGCATGTATCTCCCCCAAAACGTTCAAAATAAGGAAAAGAGGGGCTATGACTCACCTCGGTGTTATCGTAGTCTGGATGGAAAACAAATTAGATAAAATGAACAAACTGCTCCGCCTCTCGACCTGAGTTAGTATATCGTGTACTTAGTATTTGTATTCAAGTTTATGCGACGGAAATGTTCTATAGATAGCATGAAGTCTCTACAAAAATTAAATATGCTTATCATACTTATTATTATGTCTCAAATGATTAATAATAAGTTTTTATCAAAACCAAAGTTGTTAAATAATTTATGTTTCGAAATGTTATATTTTACAATTTTAAATATTTACGCTTTTACCCTTGTACTTTCAAAATGATACTTTAAACCCTCAACTATGGGTTATTGACAAAATCAGCCCTTATATGACTAACTTCACAAAAATTACATTATTAGTCCAAAGGAACTTTATTTTACAAAAATTACAATTTTTATGCTTAAGATTTTATAAGAGAAATTTACTAGTTTTTGGCCAAAGTGGATAAAAGTACGGGTGAATAAAAGCGAGGCCCTAATAGGTTTTTATTACGTTCTTGATCCTTTCAAGAGTTTTTATGGTGGTCTTTCTAGTGGCTCAAACTAGAGGTCTTAAGCTCTTACGGTTTGGTCACAATGATTTTCCAAAGTAGGGGGGTTATGTGCTTTTTGTTGTTTTTGGGTAACAACGGGGCTAAAAAATGGCAGATTTTACACGAGGGAAGCTAGTGTTTCTACATCGCATTTAACCCTTTAAACACTTTGTTGTAAGCTCTTCTAAATGGTATAGATCTCATGTCCTAGTTCCTTTTGATTAAAAAGATACAAGTCCACGAACATGGTCACTGAGCCACGATGCGTTTAAGAAAATTTCGCTTTTAACCCATTAACCTTTACGGGTCACCTAGAGATGTTGTAATATGTTTATTAACTCTTTTTAAGTCATTTCCCATCATCCTATAACTCCCACGACTCAATTTTTGAAAAGTGTACACAAGGCCTTTTTATGAAAATGTCCGCGAGTCACCCTCTTTGTGGTTAATTATAAAATAGGCTATAAGTGTTTTTAAAGACGCTATTAGGGCTTTAAAAACTATGTATCAAGCCCTTTAAAACGGTGTAAACCTCATGCTTTGAAACTTTTTAACTTGCAAGATATTAATCACGGAAAAGGGGTACTTAAGCTATTCTTACCAAATGGCAATTTTCGTTTTCAAACCATAAAACTCTATCTCTTTTGCATGCGACCTTGTGAAATGTTGTTTTACCCATTACTAATGTTTTTAAGATAGTTCCTAATCAAATTTATCAAAAATCCCATGTTTTCCCACATATTTGTTGTAAAAAGCTTTTTGGTGTTTATGACTTTTGACCAAAATGAAGGGCTGCTTTTAAGCATAACGACTAGGCTTTTTAACCGGGTTATGGGGGAGTTTTGTAGTATCCCAGGTGGTGTTTAAAACGGTACTTTAGTTGACCCTAATACCTTTGACATGATGTAAATAAATGAGGCGCAAGTAGGGGGGTTTAGGCTGTTTTTATAACATATACTTAACGGCTGTTGGAATTTTTATTAAATTATGGCCTCGTTATGTGTTTTCTAGACCCGTGCTCCTGAGTTTTTGAAGAAAACGTCGTTCCGGACAACTTTCGTGTTTTAACTTTTCATGAAACGGACCAGAAATGCCTTGTTTCGCGTGCCGAGTGTTCGTCCACGTAAAATTCGGATGATTATTGGCAACTTGTTTAGACCATAACTTTTGACTCGTATACTTGTTTTAAGTGATTCAAATTGCTACGTTTTCCTTATAAAATCCTTTTTAACATTATGCAATTGTTATTAAAAGTTAAAACGAACTAAGATGAGTTTAATAGACTTACTTGCTTGGGATTTTGACAAGAACCAGAAATGAGAATAGATTGGCTTTCTAATTTTGAACAAGACTTCTTCCTTCCACTACTTAGTGTAATTTTTTTAGAATGTATTGGTGAATATGAGAAATACTTATGGTGCGTGTAATGTGTGGGTGGTATGGTATGATGTGTGTGATGGATGAGAATTTAGAAGGGGAAAAGGGACGTTTATATAGGTGGTGGGAGTTCATGAATTCACAAGGTGCTATGTCACCTTGTCTAGCAAGTGAGGGGACAAGGTGATGTGTAAATTCATGGACCATTTGGTCTTGTGTGGTAATTGTTGTAGCTAAGTTTCATGATTCAATTTATATGTGTAACATAACCATGTGTCGCATTTTTTACCAAGAATAGAAGGAGCATGGTGATGTGTTTTGCTAGATGTCCATAAGAGCTACAAATGGTCATAAAGAGGACACAAGGTGTGTATACTTGTTCGATTTAAAGCCTTAGGGTTCGAATGGTTTGAAAGGTAGCTAGGTGTTTCAATACACATGGGAGGTTCATGTGATTGCAAGGAGACATGAAGTGTGTGGTAAAACTCTAGCCAAGAGTTTTACCCACAAACTTTGACTATGGTAAAACTTTAAGGTAAAAGAGTGATGTGTAACTTTCATGTGCAAGTAATTAGTTTGTGGTTAGGACATTTACAAGTAGTACTTAGGTAACTTAGTAGTAACTTGTTTAGTTCATTTTTAACCATGGTAATTAAGAGGGGCGTTAGGCATTAAGAGTAGTACTTAGGGCTTGCATTGTTATACCTATTGTGTAAATGGTATTTACATAGTTAAGTTTCTAATTTACTTTAGGTCAAATATAGTTTAGGTTAATTTACATGTAAATAATAAAAGTAAAGGCTTAAGTTTGGTGCATTTGTTGTTTGTACATTAGCATTGTTTTGTTGTACTTACAAAAATATAAAATATATTTTTAAGGCTTGTGCATTATAGGGTTGTACCTTGTGCTTTAAAATAGGTATATTGAGGTTTATAATATAATTTATATAAGTATTAAGCTTGTATGCATTAAAGACTTATACATGTGCTTGAAAGACTTGTACATTAATATTTTGAAAATATATCATAAAATCATTAGGGCTTGTAACGGAAATTAAAGTATAGCTAGGTTCCGGGCTTTAATGACTTGTACTCTAGGTATAAAATGTTGTACTTTAGTAACTATGATTTAGTTGTGTAAAATCATAGTTAAAATAAATTAAGGCTTCGTGAAAACTCTAATAAATGGCTAACGTTTAGTTCGAAAGTTTAATAATTGTACGTTAACGAAAAATCGTAAAGTGGTAAATAAAAGTTGAAAACCTTTATAGTTTTACATATAAATATGTTTATGTTTATTAAAGATGTGAGTTCATCACATTGGCTAGTTTTTGTGATCAAATAAAAGAATATTGTTTCTTAAAAAAAATTTGAACGTAGAAAATGGACATGTATTCTTTCGTTAGAATATTATATTAGTTTAATACGAGGTGAAATTTACCGGTGGTTACACATGGTTTATGTAAACTTGTACCATGATTCCGAGAAACACAAGCTTGGTTTAACTATCTAGATTTAAACAATAACACATGCAATAAACAAACTAAATAAATTAGTTTGAAAAGAAACTCATCATGGTTTCAATATAAATTGATTCAATAAACTGTTTTAAAAATCGTTTATAAATCATATACCAAATCATTAATTAAAATTACATTTAGTTATAAAAGCGATTTTCAAAGAAACTCAATCTTGGTTTCAAGAGAAAAAGCAGTTTGTATAAAATCTGTTAATTATATAAATCAACTTTTAATAAAGTGTTTTAATTACATTACAGAATCTGCTTTAAGACCGTAGGGAAACGGTTACACTTTTATTAATAAAATCTAAATTACAATAAATAAAATTAACAATAAATAAATAATGAAAATTAAATACAAACAGCAATGTGTAGCAGTGTGATAATTAAATAAAATAATAAAATAGTCAAAAGACTTACTTGATCACCAATAGAGATCAACAAAGAAGCACTAAAAGCCGAGGCACGTGTTTGACACGCTTCCCTTAAAAGCAGATTCACCGTCTGCTTCCTGTGGTACAACAACCAAAACAATGAAGTTGTCTTGTCGGACTTAACTAAACTGCATGGAATTTCATCTTAAGAGATGCGTATTTCATATGTTGGAAATCAATAATAACTATTGATTTGATGTATGTCTTAACCTATGGAATTAGGGCATCTATTTATACAAAATAGCCTCCCTCTAAGTTTACTCATCCCACCGATGTGGGCTAGAAAACAATTCAAAATTCCTCTTTAAGCATGGTACCGAATGCTTCACTTTGAGACACGATATCTCATTCACATCAACTCTATTTTGGACACATAAAGGCTCATTGCGAAGCTCTCTTCGAGGAGAACGCGAACCTACAAACTATTACTTATATATATGACACATACATATAGATAATTGTGTCCAAAGTTGGTCAAAAGTCTCTTTTACCAACTAATTTTCCAACAATGGAAAGCCGATATGGCTACGATGAGCAGCAACAGAATAGAGGAAGTCAATTTTGCCTTTTTTTCGTCGGAGGAGGTTGGTGGTGGTGGTGGTGGTGATGCTGATCCATGTATTTATAGGCTTATTTAGCTTCCTGTTGTTCTTAACTTCCCACTTATTTGCGTCTAAAACTACTCCTCATTTAATTATTTTTACTTAAAGCAATTTCAGATGAAATGGTTTCAATTGTCGGTCCTCGTTTCTGGTAATAACTATGGCCGGCAGCTTAGTTTTAAAAAAAACGTGGAATTTTTTTAAAAAAAAAAGAATAAATCTAAACAACACAAATAATTTCGGATAACAGTTTTATATATATGAATATCTACTTATCTATAATATTCGGAAAACTTTTATCTGAAGTCCAAAACTGGCATTTCATAAATCCCAACTTTTTAACAAGTTATGATCAAATTTCGGATATCCGAAATACGGATATTTTTTTAACACCCATTACCTAAATCAATAAATCATATAAAGCAAGTTAAAATATTTTGTTGAAAAACAATAAGATTACATAACATGTATACTGTTCTAATTCAAAACATACACATGTCATATAGCATCTCAGATATTCACTTAACTTGTGGATGGTTTAGTTACGTTAGTCTCATTAACCCTAATGTCTTTAAGCGAATCTCATACGACGACTGTCTGGTTAATAATGGAAACCCAATTAGTCCTAGCCAAACCGTTTCATTCCAATATGCTAATACATATCCTTATCCTTTGTCAGCATTTGATGTGTCATGCTAGCTAGCAATAGCAACTAAATATTCTTACATGTACAAGTTAGATAAATAAAAGCATGTAGATTGTGTATTTGGTTCATCTATTTTGGTTAATTATCATATTCTATAAATATTAAATATGGACTTAATCTTCCATCCTCGATTAAGACATGTGGGTTTGTCCACAAGTGCATTGGGTGAGCATAGGGCTGAGCACAAAACCGATCGAACCGAGCCGAACCGGAAAACCGAGCCGAACCGGACCGAACCGAACCGGACCGACCATTTTCGGTTCGGTTTCGGTTCTAGGTCTTATCGGATGTCGGTTTTCGGTTCGGTTCGGTTCGGTTCGATCCGACCCAAACCGACCAAACACGCGCATAAAGCATATAGCGGGCGAACCGATCGAACCGACACAAAACCGAACCGAACCGAACCGATTCGGTTCGGTTTCGGTTCATGTTTTTTGTGAAATCGGTTCTCGGGTCACGTCGGTTCGGGTCGGTTCGGTTCGGTTCCGGCCCGTTGCTCAGCCCTAGGTGAGCATAGAGTGGTTTGGGATGATTTTTGGCTAAAACCAAACCCCGAACCAGAAATTCGGTTTTAAGTTTTTTAATCCAAAATCCGCACAAAATATTCGGTCTGGTTTTTTTTGGTTTTTGGTTTTTTGCGGCACGGTTTTTAGTTTTTTCGGTTTTTAAATAGGAGTGCTATCTTTTTTACAAGTTTTAAATCACTTTCGCAAACAGTTATCGCATGACTTTAGACAAAAATATGTAAAAGATAAAGATTTGTAGAAATAAATATGATTATGATGGTATCAAAGTCGTCTCATGGTTTTTTGACGCCTAAAGCGTAAATATGAAAATGACACAATTCCGACAATAATTTTTTGTTGTTAATTTAAATAATTTAGGGTACTTGTCAATGACTAGTTATATCGCAAATTTAGATATCCGAAATTTGCGATGGCGGTTTCATGTAAAAACCCATTTTAGATTTCTTTTTTCAATTTGGATATCCGAAATTTTGGATAACATTTTTGTATATTCAAATATCTAAATATCTATATTTTTCGGAAAACTTTTATCTGAGTTCCAAAATTGTCATTTCATAAAACACAACTTTTTAATTAATTATGATCAAATTTCGGATATCCAAAATACGGATATTTTTTAACACCCACTACATTAATCAATAACTCCTAAAAATTAAGTTGAATATTTTTTCGAAAGACAATAAGATTACATAACATGTATACCGTTCTAATTCAAAAGATATGCAGATCATATAGCATCTCAGACATTCACTTAACTTGTGGTTGGTTTAGCTCCGTTAGGCTCATTAACTGACCCTTTCTACTTGTGCGATTAGACCAACTGATCATCTACCGTTTAGATGAACTTAAGAAATAAGTGGTGAGTGTTTAAGATGCTAGCGCTCGGGCACTCACCATTAACATGTGAGAGCAAACATAAGTATCGTGATGCATCAAATTTCTTTCTTCTTTCAACGCTGTTCGAAATTGACACTTGCAAAATGCAATAGCTTAGTACTGCCACCAAAACCATCCAAATTCACAACAATTGTTTTCTAGCATCATAACAATCTATGATTATTTATTTATTTATTTATTTATTTATTTTAAACGACGGATGACAATCTATGATTTAACTTGTCAAAAACTTATTAGTCTTTTGTCACTAGTTTCTTTTAGTGTTTATATGTACATAGTCATGGTGCCCTGTATATACAACAAAACCCTTTAGGGGAACCAAAAGATTAATTGGATTTAGAATATCATAGTATCATAGGATCAAGAGTTACATCATAGGATTCATAGGGGTGTGTGTTTTTATTCAAATGAAAAAAGACAATGCTTATATAAATGTCCATCTCAAACATATGTTTTTGTGTCTAGTTACATTTTGTATTTAATTATTACATGACATATGTGGCCTAGAGAAAATGACATGAGCATGGTACAAATAATTGAATCAAAAGGCATCTTTTTATGAAGAATATATATATACAAGGGTGAAAATCTAAATTAACATATACAATGTTGAACCAAACAAAATTATAAATCACATCAACTACATGTAAAAACAAATGTGCTAGAAATAATTATCGTATGAGGAAAAGTTGTCTCATGATTGTCTCTTTATGTATTCATGTAATTAATTGTGTAATTCTTGTCGCGTGCCGAAAGAGGGTCGGAAAAAGTTAAAAAGATATTCCGGTTAAGTTGTGTATATCTGAGTTAAAAATTTGTCATCTTTAAGTAATCTTAAAAAAGCTTTATCAATTTATTCGTTTCGCATGATTTTCTTGTAGTTAAGGGACCCAATGTTGATTATTTTCCTTTATTCTATTGAGAACTCAAATCATAGTCAAACAATGATTCTCCAAAGAATGATTATGGGGTTGGACCAAGTGTTGATTACATTTGTTCCACTAGCAAGAAAGCGACTTGATACTTGTTAGTCCAAAACACATACTAAATATGAAGATATCATTCTATTATAAAGCAAAGTCTCTCAAATTTGATATGCTAGAATTATGACACATTAGTTCATATGACCTTAAAACCTCACTAACCATTATCATATACCTTTTATTAATTTGTTATCATTTTTTTTTTCCTTTTATTTTATTTCAAGTCATCAAATAGTTTATATTTTGACAAGGCTACATCATTTACTAATTTTCTAGCTTATTTTCTCATTCTATTATAATGCAAAGCCCCTCGAACTATGACACATTAGCACATAAGAGTTTAACACCTCATTAACCATTATCATATACGTTTATTATTTTGTTGTCACATTTTTTATTTCAAGTCACCAAATAGTTTATATTCTGACAAGGCTAAGAGTATGTTTGGTGAAATGGGCTATTGTGAAATTTGAAATTTGAGATTATATTATATAAGCGCAAAATTTGGAACATATTTTATTAAGTTATTTGGTAAATTAGTTGAAGCTGAAATTTATTAAAGTAAAATTGTATAAAGATACATTAAATTAAACTCATATATATTTTTGGCTTTTTCGTGATAATCTATTATAGTTTGAAAGATCTTTAAGTAATTTGACTATCTATAAGTCCCTTTCATTAGGTTTGGGCTTATAAAGGCTTATAACTTATCAGATTTTTCATAAGTCTATGTGACAAATAAAACTTATTTTATAAGCTAGTTTATTTTAAAGACTCAAGCTTTTACAAGCCCAATAAGCGTGGCGCCAAAGATAGCCTACGTCATTTAGTAATTGTTTAACTTATTTTCTTGTAAAAATTCAACATCATATAGTACATAAATCTGAGTTTTAGTTGCATTTACATGTATATCCTTCAAAATGTATATGAACTCGTTTACGTTAGAACTAAGACATGTTCTAAATACATCTTTGCTAATGTTTCTAAGAGAACATTACATTAACTTCAGCTACACACAAAAATATAACCCATATCTTATTGTAATTACGCTGTGCTCAAGCACAACTAAAAAATTAACTAGTACTAAAGTAAGTCAACCTCCCGCCCGAAAATGTCACTTTTATCACATGTGACCCTCAGGTAAGGACAAGACTTCTCATCTATAAAAGGAGAGAAATTACTGCATCTAGGTTAACTCTCTTTACCTTACTTTTACACACAGTAACTCTGACATATCATATTCGCATTCTCACGTCGGAGCTTGGTCTAGGGATAAAACCCTAGGCGAGGCTAACGCGTGTTGTTCTTGTGCTAACAGGTCCGAAGGGTCCTGATCTGGAAAGCTGGATAAAAAGTCAACCGAAGGATTATTGCTTGTTTAGGTGAAGACACATTTTTACCTCAACACTAAAGTACTTAACACATGGCTCAAAGTCAAACCTTTGATGATTTTGGGTTGGACATTAATGTCGTATTGTTCTTTGGTTTAGAAGTTGATATATAAAATATCACTTGCAACTTACAAGCAAATATAACTGTGCAAAAAGTAAATTTGAAAAGTGTTCAAGACAATAAAAAGACTGGATCAAAAGTTACAAATGGGCCGATTTCAGTTGTCCATTAGGCTTTTATAAATATCAACTAAATTTTATCAAAGTTAACAATTCTTATGAAGGGTGACGGACTGACGGGTAAAAATTCCACTTTTTTTTTCCTTATAAAACCGAATCTAAATTGAATTTAAAAAAAAAAAAAAAAAAAAAACGAATCTAAAACGCTAAATAAATTTTAGCCGACTTTAACAGCCCAAAACTGTCTCATTAATCTGGCTTTTAGTTTTGAACATATAAAAATTAAAAAGTTACTGTAAGTTGATTTATTTATTGTATATGTTAGAAGTGTGTAGATTAACTTTATTTTTATTAGTCCTGGATTTACTATTTATAAACAACCCTTAAAAAAGGGTGATTTGGTAAGTATTCTAAGAAAGCTTTCCCACTAACTTTTCACTAATGACATAAAAATTACGGGTATTATTTAAGGCAGGGACGGAGCCAAGACGCGAAGTGACCATGTGTACTTGAAATAAACTAAACAATACTATAAATATAGTTTTTATGGACCGGATGCGTTTAAGAAAAAAAAAGTTGTTTTTAAAAAAATTAACACTACGACATAAATATCCATGAGTGTCCAGGGCACAGGGCGGATTGAGGAGGCGGGGTCTTTCGGCCATGCAGCCTCCAGGTTTTGAGGCGTGATTATAGACACAATGGGCTAAAAATAGTCCATAAGGTTCTTGCATGAAACATGTAACGTTGGGCTAAAAAAACATCTTTAAAATTATCATAATTGATCATCATTTTGATATTAATTAAGGGTTTTGTTAACCACGGAGGTTGTGATTAAGCCTCATCATATATGTAAAATAGCATTTAATGAACTCGTAGTTTCTATATTTATACATATTTAACGATTGTAATTATGGAATGTGTTATTATTGATGGAATGTTTGATGTTTCAATATTACTGCACGTTTGATAATTGTACGATTTTTAAAACGTAAAATAATATGTAAAAACGGACTAGATCAAGTAGCTTGGTTAGTAACTATAATGTTTTAATATTACTTTACAAGACACTAATATATCCTTTTCTTGTACAACTCTAAAAAGTTGTTGGTTTTACAAGATAGACATAGGGTAAGTTTGTAAACTGGCATAAAAGGCAAACTTGCGTTTTCAAAACATGTGTCTAGCTGCTTATTCAAAATCACGTCCAAGAGAGAGTAAAACGCAGAAGATTAATTTTCACGTTGTGGTTGTCAAACACCTCAACTCAAAACAGATTAATGTGTTTGCAAGCTGTGAACAAAAGTATTCTTTTAGACTAAAAGTAAATCGGCCGCCATTAACCGCTGGCTCTATGCCCACCCCGTCACACCTATTTATCTCAAACCCTAGTTTACCGTCAAAGTTTTATCAGCCACCAAACTATTTTCTTCTTTCCGATCAATCTTGATACTGTCTTACTTCTATTCCTCAATATTATATTTTCTTCAATACCTATTATCATCTCCTCACGTGAGTCACGTACTTGTGTCAAACAAAGATATTGTTTTTTGTTGAGTTTTGTGGTGGGTTCAAGTGAAGAAACACAAAAAGTGTTAATGAAGACCAAACAGTAAACGGTATGATCGTCGAAGGTAAGATGGTAATGTTTTTCATATCTCATTCATAATACCGAACAATGAACAAACCCTAATACCCAAAGCCCACTAATCGGGCTTGGGCCTAATTATCCATTAACAGTGGTGGTGGCTCAATCACCGTCACCTCAGTTTTTACTCTCCTCTTAATTCTACTCACTCTCGTTAATCATACATTTATTTTGGTCACTCTCACCCACTTTTACAAAATACACCCCACTAAATACCCACACACTCACAATACAAATAAAAAATAATTACTTTTTGAAGTAAAGCCACATTTGTCAGCCTTTTAAACTTTGGTGAGTAAACTTATCACTCTCGTATTCTTGCACCGTGACTTGGACCATCTGTTTTGAAACTCACCAATCACCATGGTGACTTGCTCACTCACAATGCAAGTCACTACCACTCCTCCCAACGACCCAACCTTTGATAGCTCTCATGATCCGATGTTTATGCGTGATGTGTAATTTTTTATTTTTTTTAGTTGATTGTCTAATATTTTGTTTTGTTTGGAACCCTTCCTTTTCTATTATTTTGTTTAAATGAGGGTTATTTTATTGTTCTTGTATTGTACATTTTTTTTCTTATAATAAAATGTTGCTTTTAAAAAAAATGATTGCAAACCAACCTATACATCTTTTTAAAGTGTTTGGTTTTTCAAGAGAATCACTAAGAGTATCGAAATGGGTATGGGTTTTGTAAATCGACCACTTTTGTAAGGTTTAGCTTTTGTTTAATTTTCTAGGTTTCATATCAATATTTTAAAATAAAACTCATTAACCAAACAATTTATTAGGAATTAAACATACCTGACCAAAAACACACTATCGGTATAAGATTGATAATTTAATGAAATGTGTATTAGTATCATTACTTTAAAACATATGTTTGGTTTACACAAGGCAAGAGAGTAAGGGAATGAATTGAGCCATAAGTAGCTAAATTGGGTGGTATGAATTATGTAATATTCATTTTTGAATCCCAAATGTGAAAGTTCTACATCTTAGGCTGAACGGAGTGGAGTATTTTTTGAGAGTGAGTGAGTGACTCACGAAGTGAGTACCACTCCCCATGTCCAAGTCGCTCGTGAGTGGCCAAAAAAAAGGTATGTAACTCACCAAGCAGAGAAAGCTGAGATTGTGGGTCCAAAGTGAAAATGTATTTGTTTTTTATTATTATTGTGAGTGTGTGTGGGGTATTTAGTAGGGTATATTTTTATAAAGATGAGTGAGAATGACCATTCTTGTGACAACCCGTCTTTCCGGTCATTTCAAAACAATTCATGCCTTACAATTTCAACATTTATCGTAAACTAGGTTTCGTGTTCCAAATCGCGTAACCTTTATGGTTTAGCGGCGAATTCATGATAATATCATCACGAACATTTCATATGGACTAAGTTTAGTCTACATATCATTAACATCATTTGCATCATGTTAGTTCATTCATGACATTGCATTTCACATTAACTGCGTAAATTTTATATTAAATAAACGTTATCGCGTGAGTTATTATTTTGAATATTTAATCCGTTACTTCCAAACATGATCCCGATATATTTTTATACTTACATTTACTTATAAAAACTATATTTTGAGTTTACCTAGTGTTCTAAATTTATTTTGTATATAAATCGTTAAATTTATATTATTACGACGTTTTTCTTAAAAACTGCACGATAATTATTATATCACTCAAATTTTACAAGGAATGTATTTTTACAATTTTTATGATATCATTATACTCTACTTTGATCTATTAAAAATTACTTTCACCAAAAATTACCTTAAATACACAAATGTATATTAAATCTTACAAGTAATGTTACATGTACATTTCACTTTCACATTTTCTAGCAATTATACATTATATATAAAAAAAAAAATAAAAAAAAAAATAATAACATAAAATACCTCCCCATGGCCGACCAAGGGGGTTAACAATAAATGTTGGTAATATTTTTCTTCATTGAATGTATATATCCATACTCCAAAGACTTTTGCTCATTTCATTCACCTCATAATTCTAGTTAGCAAAAAAAAAAAGTTTTGTTCTCTTTGTTTCTCTCCTTCCTAACCGGCCATCTAAGGGGTTTTCAAGGGATCATCAAAATCTTTACAAGCTCAAGTTAAACACAATCTAGATCACACTCTTATTAAGGTTTTGAAATAAAAACCTAGGGTGTTTAGGTTAAACATTTGTTCTTTGCACCTCATCAAATTACTTGTAAGCATATTACTATCATTTTACATATTTCATCTTCATTTCATATTTATTTCTTCATATTTGGAGCAAACATGCAAGACTTATGTTGATTTATACCATTTTTACATGATTTTTAGAGTTATATATATATAAAGGTCATCCTATAATTATCCCCTTGTTATATATTGGTCTTGATGATGTTTAGGAACCCATGACACCCTAAGAAGGTGTATGGTAGGATTAGATTAGCTTTGGAGTTGATTTGAAGGGATTGAAATAGGTTTAGTACGAGAAAAACTATTTTCGACAAGTTATATAAGTGGTCTGTTCTTATTTTGTTTTTCTGGAAAATCCGATAGTAGGCACGAATTTTTGGCCTTAATATTTAGAAAATATACTTTAAAACGAATCCGTGGCCGCTTGAACGGATTAAAACGGAGTTATAACGAAGAAGTTATGAATTTTCCAAGTTTGACGACGAAATATACATTTTCAGAAAATTTCAGCATACTATTTTTACTTTGTACGAGTCAAAAACGAGTCCTAAGCTTTGCAAATTATTTCGACTTATCAAAAATATATTAGTATACTTTGATACAAAGCTAAGGACGTATTATACGTAGAAAACGGAGTTGTAACGACTAAGATATGCACGTTTTCATAAAATTGCCGTAACTATTATTTTTAGAAAAACTATATTATTTTTACGAGATAAGTATTACGGTAACTAAAATGACCATATTGAAGGCTGTTTTTAACAATGATGTAGAACTTTTTGTAACGAGATGTCTTCTAATAAAATCGAGATCACCAATCATATTTTTTAAAACAATCAACCGTTTGTATAGCGGAGTTGCAATAAATTAATTACGGATGCTTAAACTTTGCCGAAACTCACTTTTTACACGACACTTGGACAAAATCACCACATTTAACCTCCATTATCTTTACGTTCGAGACCTCTATGACGAAAACTCCTGTACTAAAACTTCTAGATTTTTATACAAGCTTTCCAAAACCGTCGAGTTCGTTTCCTAACGATCGACGTACACCATTTTACGACTAGCTTTTCGAAGCCATTTTTGTCATTTTCAAGAAATTTCCGACGACATGATTTTACGACGAAAAGTTAAAATTTCACAATAAATCACTACGAAACCATTGTAGGATGACATTTTGACGTAAATACTTGTAAAGTGATTTAAGAATGGTCAAGACGTCAAAAGAGTATTTTTCGACGATAAGTATTATTTTCAAAACTCGCAAATGGTATAAATAACATACGAAATGCATGCATATCATAACATCATAACTCATTACATATCATATCATTCGTAATAGGTCCAGATTAAAGTATCCCGCTATACCTCGGTGTACTCACTCTTGTCATCATACCGGTTTATCAAGTGAGTTTTCATAGCCCGTCGTACATGTTTAATTATTTTCAAACCTACGGGAGAATACATTGCACAACATTTTATTACGATACCAAGTATGTTAAATTCATTTACATTGCTTAAGTTACCACATGCCAATTGAAAGTCCCCATTTCACGAACATGAACCGTTAATCATAGAAGCGAGGGTGAGTGGATAGATCTATCGAGTGGCGCCTCCATCCGGGTTGGTGAATCCCAACTAGTCATACGGATGCATTTCATTTAATAACATTATTGAGTTGTCCGCAAACACTCTGTTGGGGCATACATTATGAGCAGTCTAGTTTCGGTGTCATGGGCTTATTGCAATTGTAACATTTTATGTGACATGATTGTCATACTGGTTTATACTTGCGTAGTCGTATAAAACATTTACATAAACCTATGATTTCTCACCAACATTATTGTTGACCGTTTTAGCAATGTATTTTCGTGTAACTAAGGCATTATCATCATGGCATGGTTAAGGAACCACCTTTTGAGTCGCGGCGTCGACTTATATCATTGTACATTATGGCACTTTCTTTCAAAAACATCGTTTGGACTTGTAATATATTTATGTTTCCGCAAACTTTGTAAACTTTTGGGACCTATGTTGTAACTCGAACGTTTTATTAAATATCCAACGATGTGTTTTTAAACGACACTTTAGGTCGTTCAATATAACTGTGATTGTGGTGCTATGACGATCAATCCCGAAATTCCATTCCACGCAAAAGTAAATTGGGGTGTGACAGATTGGTACGAGCTACGATTATAGAGAACTAGATTGCATCATTGACCCTAGACTATAGCTACATTATCATAGCATCTCATCATTTCATCATAAGTGTATATTCACTTTTCATGCGGGTTCATTTACACTTTATTCGAGTTATTTACTTTCATTTCACATCGGTTGTCACAGAGATGTCTTCAGATTCACATCCCATCACTATATCATCGGACACTAACACGGAAGATGTCCCAGTTGACCCTAACATGGATGATGCCTTATCGCACTCCACTGAGATCTTATCTTCGATTGGCTCTACCCCAGCCTTTCCACCTATCATGACTGACACGGAGACTGAACCCTTTGAGGAGGGCGAGTCGCACCTACTCCACATATTAGCCCCGCTCACGATCCGATACACCCACCATCTCCACTACTAGCACCATCATCATCATCATCCTCATCGTATTTTCTTAGGGATCCTTTGCCTACATCGGACTTGCCGCTCAAAAAGCGTGCTCGTTTGACATCCTACACCACCATCTGAACCCGAGCCACTGTTAGGTTCGAGTTAGCGAGAGCTCTAAGGTCGCAGTGCTCGACGACCTTCTACCGAGGCGTTAGGGCCCGTATTGATAGTCGGTGATTCGGTTAGATAGGTTGTCGCGGCGGTTGGAGGAACTGTCGATAGATAGGGTTGAGACCATTGCGGAGGAGGTCGAGGGCCTAGTGTTAAGCGGGGTTTCTATTGATTTGGCACATCGTATCTGAATAGGCGCTTAGAGGACGGGGAGAGTATTGCTACTGCGGTCAGTTGGAGAGTTGAGGAGTTTGGTTGCTAGCTTGACTACTCGGGTTCGTGATCTTCGTGATCGAGCCGGAGCACCATGAGGTGCCATGTGCGCACTTTTATCATGTATAGTTTTGACCATTATTATCCTAGTCACGAGGTGTGTGGCGTAGTTTAAAGAACTTGTTGTCTTTTGGTTGTTGTACAAACAAATGTATCAAGTATTGACTCTACTATGTAGGAATGGTTTTTATTATCTATGATATCGGTCCATGTAGGCCGAAATTTTCATGTATATTATCCACGTGTGTTGTGATTATATTTGTGATATTTCATTATTGTTCCGTTGTGATTCCATTTACTTTATGCATGTTGTGGTTGTGGATATATTTGTGTGATGGTTGTTTCTACTTACGAGTTCTCATAATTGTTTCATCTTGTGATTTTGAAGAGTTATGGCGCCGAAGAAAGCCACAGTTGAAATGACCCAAGCGGCTATTCAAAAGTTGGTGAATGATAGCATAGCCGATGCTCTAAGGATTGAAAGGAAGCGGTGGGCTGCTGCTGCTTCTTTGAGGCCTGTTCTTCTTCAAGCCGCTAGGCTTACTCTTCTTCGGAAATGCAGGGAGGATCCGGAGTTAAGCTGTTCGTACAAGGATTTCAAAAGTGGTGATCCCACTAAGTTTAGAGGTACTGAAGGAGCCACTGCCATGGTGCGATGGTTCGAGAAATTGGAGTCCGTGTTTTTGCTGTGTAATTGCCCGGATGATAGTAAGGTCAAGTTTGCCACGAGTACATTACTTGATGGAGCGTTGTCATGGTGGAACTCATATGCTCAACCGATGGGAATGGAGAATGCTTTCAAGCTTACTTGGGAGCAATTCAAGGGTTTGGTGACAAAGAAGTTTTGTCCTCGTGCGGAAGTGAAAAAGTTGGAGATGAATTCTATGAACTAGTAACAATTGGGTATGATATTGACACTTACATTCGGAGATTCCAAGAATTGGCGCTATGCCCGTCTATGGTTTCGATAACGAGAAGTTACTAGAGGCTTTCATCGGGGACTTCAGAGGTTATTCAAGGAGATGTGACTTCATTTGATCCACAAACAATCGAGGAATCTATTAGGGTGACTCAGAAGCTTATGGCACAGGTAGTGAAGAGAGGTAAATACACCAACACCAACCGAAACAACAACAACAACCCCAACAACCGCTTCAACTACAACAATAACCGAACCAACTACAACAACAACAATAGCAACAACAACAAACGAAAGTGGGACAACACCAAAGGTAGAAATGCTACCCAACAACCACCCAAGAGGCAAGAGGTTGTAAAGGCTTATGCTGCAGGTCCGAAGGAAGGAAAAGGGTATTCGAGGGTTTTTCCGAAATGTGATAGGTGTTCGAGTCATCACAAACCGGGTCGATGTCCTGATCCATGTGAAAATTGTAAGAAAGTTGGTCACCGAACTAGTGATTGCAAGTCGCAACAAGTTACATGTTTTGGTTGCGGAGAACGGGGGCACTACAAATCTGAATGTAAAAAGGGAATGAACCAAGGAAATCAGAATCAAGGAGGGATGGCGAAAGGAAGGGCCTACGTCATTGGAGGTGGCGAAGCTAGGGAGGACCCGAATGTTATCACGGGTACGTTCCTTCTCAATAATCGTTACGCATTAGTTTTATTTGATTCGGGTGCCGATAAAAGTTTTGTGTCCACTACATTTGCACCTTTACTCAACATTAAACCAACCACATTAGACATATCATACATCGTCGAATTAGCTAATGGTAACTTAGTTAGCACCAACACCATTGTCCGCGGTTGCACATTCAATTTTCTAAATCATCCCTTCAACATAGACCTTATGCCGTAGAACTTGGTAGTTTCGGCGTCGTCATCGGCATGGATTGGTTATCCAAACATCGTGCAAAGATCATTTGTGATGAAAAAGTTGTTCATCTTCCTTACAACGGCGAAACTTTTATTATTCGTGGGGAACGAAGTGGAACTAGACTTAGTATCATATCGTGCATCAAAACCGAAAAGTACATAAAGAAAGGTTGTGTTGCTTTCTTAGCTCATATAACCGAGAAAAAGTCGGAGGAGAAGCGACTTGAAGATGTACCAATTGTCCGAGAATTTTCTGAAGTCTTTCCCGAAGACTTACCAGGACTTCCACCGGCACGTCAAGTAGAATTTCACATTGACTTAGTACCGGGCTGCACCAATTCTTGCGAGCACCTTACCGTCTAGCACCATCCGAAATGCAAGAGTTGTCTAATCAGTTGCAAGAACTTCTAGATAAAGGATTCATTAGGCCGAGTTCCTCGCCTTGGGGAGCACCGGTCTTGTTTGTGAAGAAGAAAGATGGATCCTTCAGAATGTGTATAGATTATAGAGAGTTGAACAAGTTAACGGTGAAGAATCGTTACCCACTCCCCAGAATCGACGATTTATTCGATCAATTGCAAGGTTCTAGTATTTACTCCAAGATTGATCTCCGGTCGGGTTACCATCAACTTAGAGTTCGGGAGGAGGATATTCCGAAAACAGCATTTAGAACACGTTACGGTCACTACGAGTTTCAAGTGATGCCGTTCGGATTGACTAATGCACCTGCGGTATTCATGGATCTCATGAATAGAGTATGTAAACTGTATTTGGACAAGTTTGTGATAGTGTTCATCGATGACATATTGATCTACTCAAAGAGCAAAGAAGAGCACGAAGAGCATTTAAGGACGATTTTAAGGCTACTCAAGAATGAGAAGTTGTATGCCAAATTTTCGAAGTGTGATTTTTGGAATCACAAAGTGCAATTTCTTGGTCACGTCATTGATAGACAAGGATTACAAGTTGATCCCGCAAAGATTGAAGCTGTAAAAGATTGGGCTACTCCAACAAATCCTACAAAACCGACAATTTCTAGGACTCATGGGTATTACGAAGGTTCATCGAAGGTTTTTCAAAGATAGCTAGACCTTTGACCAAGTTGACGAGAAAAACAAGAAGTGCGAATGGGAAAGAAACAAGAAGTCGCTTTTCGGTTGTTGAAGCAAAAGCTTTGCAGTGCGCCAATTTTGGCACTACCCGAAGGGATTGAGAACTTCGTTGTATATTGTGATGCTTCGCATAAAGGACTTGGGGCTGTTTTAATGCAAAACGAGAAGGTGATAGCGTATGCTTCTCGACAACTTAAGACTCATGAGAAGAATTACACCACTCATGATCTCGAGTTAGGGGCCGTAGTTTTTGTACTCAAGATTTGGAGACACTACCTCTACGGTACAAAGTGTACAGTGTTTACTGACCACAAGAGTTTGCAATATATTCTTGATCAAAAGGAACTTAATATGAGGCAACGTCGTTGGTTGGAGTTACTCAGCGACTATGATTGTGAAATCAAGTATCACCCGGGAAAAGCCAATGTTGTGGCCGATGCTCTTAGCCGGAAAGAGAGGCCCAAACCTTTAAGAGTTCGATCATTAGGAATGACGATTAATTCACCTTTACCATCGAAAATCCACGAAGCACAGATCGAAGCACTTAAGGAGGAAAACCGACCAAGTGAAAAGCTTTATGGTATGCCCGAAAACGCAAATGGTTTTATAAAGAGAGCAGATGGAGTATTATGTTTCAAGGATGAATGTGGGTTCCATTGTATGGCGGAATACGAGAATTGATTATGCATGAGTCGCATAAGTCAAAGTATTCTATTCACCCAGGATCTGATAAGATGTATCAAGATCTCAAGAAACTTTATTGGTGGCGAACATGAAAGCGAGATTGCCACGTCGTTAGCAAATGCCTTACACGCTCTAAGGTAAAAGTCGAATATCGAAGCCTTGAGATTACTCCAACAACCGAAATTCCTCAATGGAAATGGGAGCGCATTACGATGGACTTTGTTCGAAACTTCCTAAGACATCGGGAGGTTACGACGCTATTTGGGTAATTGTTGATCGCCTTACCAAATCGCCCATTTCATACCAATTAGAGACTTATTCCATGGAACAACTCACTAGACTTTATGTCAAGGAAATAGTCTCGAGGCACGGTGCACCAATTTCTATCATTTCAAGCGAGATAGTCGATTCACTTCAAACTTAAAATCATTGCAAGATTCATTTGGAACCGTTAGAGATGAGCACAACAGATCACCCACAAACCGATGGTCAAAGTGAAAGGACAATTCAAGCGTTAGAAGATATCTTTGAGGGCATGTGTGATTGATTTTGGAAATGGTTGGGCTAACCATTTGCCATTGATAGAATTCTCGTACAACAATAGTTATCACACCAAGATAAAGATGGCACCATTCGAGGCACTCTATGGTCGAAAGTGCCGATCACCGTTTGTTGGGCGAGGTTGGAGACGCACAACTCATCGGGTCCGGATATGGTGCGGAAACAACGGAAAAGATAGTTCAAATTCGAGATAGACTCGAGCGCGAGAAGCCGACGAGAAAAGTTACGCGGATGTTAGGCGCAAAGCATTAGAATTTCAAGTGGGTGACAAAGTTATGTTGAAAGTATCGCCTTGGAAGGCGTGGTACGATTTGGAAAGCGGGAAGTTAAACCCGAGGTACATTGGACCATTCAAGATTTTGAGCGAGTTGGTCCCGTAGCTTATCGACTTGATCTTCCGTCGAACTTAGTCATGTGCACAACACGTTTCACGTTTCAAACTGAAGAAATGTCTATCGGACGAATCACTCGTTATTCCATTGGAAGAAATTCAACTCGACGATAAACTCAATTTTGTGGAGGAACTTGTAGAAATCATGGACCGCGAAGTCAAGCGGTTGAAGCAGTCGTATTCCTATCGTGAAGGTTATTGGAATTCTCGAAGAGGTCCCGAGTTTACTTGGGAGCAGGAAGACCGGATGCGCCTCAGTATCCTCATCTTTTCACCGACAACAACGTTAGACCTAACAACGATTGAATTAGTGGATGAATTCCTTTTGAATGGGCGAATGTGACAACCCGTACTTCCAGGTCATTTCTCGAAACAATTCATGCCTTACAATTTCAACATTTATCGTAAACTAGGTTTACGTGTTCCAAATTCGCGTAACCTTTATGGTTTAGCGGCGAATTCATGATAATATCATCACGAACATTTCATATGGACTAAGTTTAGTCTACATATCATTAACATCATTTGCATCATGTTAGTTCATTCATGACATTGCATTTCACATTAACTGCGTAAATTTTATATTAAATAAACGTTATCGCGTGAGTTATTATTTTGAATATTTAATCCGTTACTTCCAAAATGATCCGATATATTTTATACTTACATTTACTTATAAAACTATATTTTGAGTTTACCTAGTGTTCTAAATTTATTTTGTATATAAATCGTTAAATTTATATTATTACGACGTTTTCTTAAAAGCGCACGATAATTATTATATCACTCAAATTTTACAAGGAATGTATTTTACAATTTTATGATATCATTATACTCTACTTTGATCTATTAAAATTACTTTCACCAAAATTACCTTAAATACACAAATGTATATTAAATCTTACAAGTAATGTTACATGTACATTTCACTTTCACATTTTCTAGCAATTATACATTATATATAAAAAAAAAAATATATAATAATAATAACTTGTAAATACCTCCCCCCTTGGCCGACCAAGGGGGGGTTGGCAATAAATGTTGGTAATATTTTTTCTTCATTGAATGTATATATCCATACTCCAAAGACTTTTGCTCATTTCATTCACCTCATAATTCTAGTTAGCAAAAAAAAAAAGTTTTCTTCTCTTTGTTTCTCTCCTTCCTAACCGGCCATCTAAGGGGTTTTCAAGGGATCATCAAAATCTTTACAAGCTCAAGTTAAACACAATCTAGATCACACTCTTATTAAGGTTTTGAAATAAAAACCTAGGGTGTTTAGGTTAAACCTTTGTTCTTTGCACCTCATCAAATTACTTGTAAGCATATTACTATCATTTTACATATTTCATCTTCATTTCATATTTATTTCTTCATATTTGGAGCAAACATGCAAGACTTATGTTGATTTATACCATTTTTACATGATTTTTAGAGTTATATATATATAAAGGTCATCCTATAATTATCCCCTTGTTATATATTGGTCTTGATGATGTTTAGGAACCCATGACACCCTAAGAAGGTGTATGGTAGGATTAGATTAGCTTTGGAGTTGATTTGAAGGGATTGGAATAGGTTTAGTACGAGAAAAACTATTTTCGACAAGTTATATAAGTGGTCTGTTCTTATTTTGTTTTTCTGGAAAATCCGACAGTGAGCACGAATTTTGGCCTTAATATTTAGAAAATATACTTTAAAACGAATCCGTGGCAGCTTGAGCGGATTAAAGCGGAGTTATAACGAAGAAGTTATGAATTTTCCAAGTTTGACGACGAAATATACATTTTCGAAAATTTCAACATACTATTTTTACTTTGTACGAGTCAAAAGCGAGTCCTAAGCTTTGCAAATTATTTCGACTTATCAAAAATATATTAGTATACTTTGATACGAAGCTAAGGGCGTATTATCGTGAAAGCGGGTTGTAACGACTAAGATATGCACGTTTTCATAAAATTGCCGTAACTATTATTTTTAGAAAAACTATATTATTTTTACGAGATAAGTATTACGGTAACTAAAATGACCATATTGAAGGCTGTTTTTAACAATGATGTAGAACTTTTTGTAACGAGATGTCTTCTAATAAAATCGAGATCACCAAGCATATTTTTCAAAACAATCAACCGTTTGTATAGCGGAGTTGCAATAAATTAATTACGGATGCTTAAACTTTGCCGAAACTCACTTTTTACACGACACTTGGACAAAATCACCACATTTAACCTCCATTATCTTTACGTTCGAGACCTCTATGACGAAAACTCACGTACTAAAACTTCTAGATTTTATACAAGCTTTCCAAAACCGTCGAGTTCGTTTCCTAACGATCGACGTACACCATTTCTGACTAGCTTTTGAAGCCATTTTGTCATTTTCAAGAAATTTCCGGCGACATGATTTTACTGACGAAAAGTTAAAATTTCACAATAAATCACTACGAAACCATTGTAGGATGACATTTTGACGTAAATACTTGTAAAGTGATTTAAGAATGGTCAAGGCGTCAAAAGAGTATTTTCGACGATAAGTATTATTTTCAAAACTCGCAAATGGTATAAATAACATCTGAAATGCATGCATATCATAACATCATAACTCATTACATATCATATCATTCGTAATAGGTCCAGTTAAAGTATCCGCTATACCTCGATGTACTCACTCTTGTCATCATACCGGTTTATCAAGTGAGTTTTCATAGCCCGTCGTACATGTTTAATTATTTTCAAACCTACGGGAGAATACATTGCACAACATTTTTATTACGATACCAAGTATGTTAAATTCATTTACATTGCTTAAGTTACCACATGCCAATTGAAAGTCCCCATTTCACGAACATGAACCGTTAATCATAGAAGCGAGGTGAGTGGATAGATCTATCGGTGGCGCCTCCATCCGGGTTGGTGAATCCCAACTAGTCATACGGATGCATTTCATTTAATAACATTATTGAGTTGTCGGCAAACACTCTGTTGGGG
The DNA here is from genome assembly GCA_022545495.1 of Chrysanthemum lavandulifolium. Taxonomy (NCBI): domain Eukaryota; kingdom Viridiplantae; phylum Streptophyta; class Magnoliopsida; order Asterales; family Asteraceae; genus Chrysanthemum; species Chrysanthemum lavandulifolium. Next base: position 21,644,586 of record CM040242.1, on the reverse strand, counting down.
CATACATTATGAGCGATCTAGTTTGATTGTCATGGGCTTATTGCAATTGTAACATTTTATGTGACATGATTGTCATACAGGTTTATACTTGCGTGAGTCGTATAAAACATTTACATAAACCTATGATTTCTCACCAACATTATTGTTGACCGTTTTAGAATGTATTTTCGGTAACTAAGGCATTATCATCATGGCATGGTTAAGGAACCACCTTTTGAGTCATGGCGTCGACTTATATCATTATACATTATGGCACTTTCTTTCAAAACATCGTTTGGACTTGTAATATATTTATGTTTCCATAAACTTTGTAAACTTTTGGGACCTATGTTGTAACTCCGAGCGTTTTTATTAAATATCCAACGATGTGTTTTAAACGACACTTTAGGTCGTTCAATATAACTGTGATTGTGGTCTTTATGATGATCGATCCCGGAAATTCCATTCATTGCAAAAGCAGTAAATTGGGGTGTGACAATTACGAATATATGATGAGTGAGAATGAGTAAAAATATGAGGAGAGAAAACTAAGTTGGTGCTGAAGTGACAGCAAATAAATTGCTAACACTTCTTTTAGCTTTAACTAAACACTTGCAATCAAATTACTATATATACTAAATGCGGGGGAAGAAAACAGTAACAAGCCAACACATTAAATGCAAACTTTTCAAACTTGGCAGAAATAGTCCCTGATGTTTCAGTGGCGATGCAAAATTAGTCCTGCGGCATTAATTGCTATCTATTGTAATCTGGCAAAAATAGTCCCTAAGGTTTAAGCGGCGTTGCAAGGTATATCCTGTAGCAAACATTAATTGCAAACTTTCCCAACTTGGCAGAAATAGTCCCTGATGTTTAAGTGGCGCTGCAAAATAAGTCCTATAGCATTAATTGTTATCTATAGCAATCTGGCAAAAATAGTCCCTAAAGTTTAAGCGACGTTGCAAAGTAAGTCCTATAGAATTAATTGCTAACTATAGCAACTTGGCAAAATTAGTCCCTAAGGTTTAAATGTCATTCTAAGTAAGTCGCTCAAGCCGTCCGTTCGTCGCATGAGTTCACACACTCGTTCATTATTATTTCTCCATTCCGATTCCTTCCAACCAAACGCACACTTAGATTGAGATGTTACATATTTTTGCATGGGTCAAAATGTGTGGACCAAAAGAGCTAGCACGATGAGAAATGCCAACAAGAAAAAGTAAATGTTACTGACACTTACACTTGGGTTTGATGTAACACCTGTCTTCTTACCATTGTACTTTTTACATTCCCAAAATACCCTTTTTACATTTCATAAACAATTACTCCGTACTACGTAATTACGTATCGTTGTTCATGTTGTTTCCGTTTTGATTGTTGTGGACCATATTTTAGCGACTCTAGCTCTATGTTTAATTAAGACATAGATGTTTGATGTAACAAACTTTTAGCAAACAATAACAAGTACACTTCGGTTCCTTTATATGATAAGAGCATTAGGTGTCAAACGCAGCTTGGCTAGTCGTCGTCTTCTCCACATCAAGATTCCATTTTTTCACAACGAACCACAACAAACCTCCTCCTCACTCATAACAAACTTCAACCTCTTCGTTTGAAATTCCATGCTCTGGCTTTATTTTTTTTATTCAATTTCCAAATAAACTAAATTCATTTTATTAAAAATAAAAATACAATTTATACTAAAAAAAAAATTTAAAAACTAAAAAAAAAAAAAACGACATTTCTTCTTCTTCCCTTCTTCTTCCCAAAAGCCTCACACACACTACACACACACAAACACACTCAGATTCACACATATTTACACACACACATATATTACACAATATATCACTTTCTAAAAAAAAAAAAAAAAAAAAAAAAGGTACAAGTTTCTCTTCGTCGTGCAGACGACGACAGTTCCCACGGTGAGCAGGGGCGGTGTCAAAACGAACCACGACGAGCTGCCACGGTGGACGGCGAGCCCTCACGGCAAGCCCACACCGTGTGCTCTAAGTAGACTTGAACTAATTTACTATATTCTTCAAAACTTATATTTTTGATATAGGCCAAGTTTAGTGGTGGACTAATAATCAAGAGTTATCAGGTTCATTTTATGAAAAGTATTAAAAATCATAATCTAAAATTTAATGACTGGGTTCATTTTAAAAATTAGTATATCTGACAATTGACATAATTTTACTTGAAACCCTTTCGGTCCACCCCTGATCAAGCTAGCTAGCCTTGCTCATAACTGGTATCGTGACCTGGCTTAACGAGGATCAAGTAAGAAATTTTGATTTTATCAAAGGGCTTGTGTCTCAATGGTACCCCATATGTGAGAATGCTTCCCAACCAAATGGTTGTGGGTTCATGTCCTGCTTAGGACATGTGAGACTGATTTATTATGAGATAGTAGTTGCCTTTAAAAAAAAAGAAATTTTGATTTTTTGTGATCAACAGATTTAGCAAGTTAGCAACGATGAGGTGATTTTAAAGAAAGTAATTGCGTGTAATTATTTATTGAGCTTTGATCGTAGAACTGGCCAAAGAGGCGCAAAGAAGGCGCAATCGTAAATGGATTATGCAGATCACATTCTTGTCTGATTCGTTTATCGTTAAAGATTTTTAAGCTCTTTAGTTAGATCCATCTATCATTTTCCTTATTCAATGTATTCGCCCATGCATCTTTAATGATTCGATCATAAAACCTTTGTAAATTATGTAATCATCATAGACTTTGGATGCTTACCAAAAAGAGTAGAAGTATCTTTCTATTAAAGACTTAAAAGTAATCTTCCTATAAAGTTTTGGATGATGATTCTCTCAAAGTGCACATTAAAGATATTCGTGTCGACGCCGACAAAGGGTTGATCTGTGTACTTTTATCTTGGCCTCTTGGGTATACACTTTCCGGTAGGCATAATGGGAGTATATTTATGTTTAAGTGACACATGAAGTTAATGTTAGAAAATAATGTAGGGTGTGTGATTATTTTGAATACCTTATTATTTTTCATATAAAGTATTTCGATTCTATATATGATTGGGTTGCACGAAATCTCTATCGGAATAATTCTAGAAAAGAAATACTTTGTGTCTAGGCACAAGATCACAAAGCATGAATAAAAGAGGAATTATATGTGTGTTTTTCGTATGTCTAAATAAGGCTAATGGATCTGTTTATAAAACCGATTCTAGATGATAATTATGCAGTTAAAGTTGGTTGAAACTAACTTTCACAACCGTTTTTTCAATAGTCACAATGGTTAGGAAAAATAGGGGAAAACGGTTGGAGCACTAAATATACCGTTTGGGACGCTTCCCTTTGACCCCGCAAAGGAGCGCTCAACCCTCTTGAGTCTTGACCTTGCATTTTTGTCATGGTCGAAAATATATTAGCTCAACGAGTGCACTCCACACTTATTTAAGTCGTATCCAAGCTAAATTTAAAATCTTATTAGCCTCTAGCAAATCGTCATTACCTAAATGAGCGTCAATGATACTAAAATCACCAACAGTTAATAACTACATTACAACTATTTATAATGATGTTGATGGCAAAGTGAAAAGCTAATCTGACCTTAAAACAATATTTTGGTATGTAATATATTTCCATCAATAAAAGATGCCCCAAACATTATTCTAGTAGAGAATTTATATCTTTATGAACTTTCTCCTGAGATATAAACAATTATGTGTAGGTGGTACGTGGTGTCTTATTAAATCTTGTATTGTGCAAAAGTTATTTCCAAGAAGAAAATTCCACCAACCCATGCATTGAATACTACAGGATGTTACCTTACCCTCATGGAGCTTTAAATACAAATATAAAAACAATCCATTCTAATAAATGCCATGAACACATCTAAACCTAACTTTCCTTACCTTCCCTTCAATTCTCATTTGACTTGATGAAATAAATTCAACCATTACTAAATGCTAGTCTCCAAGTAAGAAAATTAAACCCTTTATTTATTATTAGTGCAAAAGGCTATAAAGTTTGAGTGAAAAATGGCTGAAGAAGGTGGTGAAAATGTGTATGACATTGGGTATGGTTTTGGTAACCCTTGTAGATACTTGCAAGAAGTGTTTAAAGGGTTTTTGAAGTGTTTAGGGTTTGAGAATCAAGATGATGGTGGTGGTGGTGTAAGAGGAGATGATCCACCACCAACATCATCAACTTCAGATGATCCTTCAACCATGGATGATCCTACTGGTCAACCTGTTTCATCAACTGTAAGTAACCTTTTAGTAACACTTATAGCATCCATACAATGATTACTTCATTTTAGCAACTTTTCTTATGGTTTTAGACTTTTATTACCATTACTTGGTCGTGATTTGACCACCAATATAAAGGTTGTGCGTTCAAGCCTCGCCGAGTCATTTGTGAGATAGGCAGCATAGGATATGAAAAAAAAAATGTTATTCCAAAGAGAAAAGAAAAAAGACTTTTAGTACCATTTTTGGTACTCATACATATTGTAAATTTTGATGCATAAAATTGATTTTCTATATACTATATAAACTCATACCAATTAAAAAGGTTACTAACATATGGTTTGACATTCATAATTCAAGACTTCAAGTTCATATATGACGTTAGAGAACTCCATTTACAACCCAAAACCGTTGATTTACCTCATATGTGTTGAACGTGTTGTCATATGGTGAGAGATAACATAATTATAAGTATATATATTAACTAAAAGGCAGGACACGGGGTCTTCAAATGACACGTGTCTCGGCGATTAATGTCAACTTTATGACACGTGTCTCGGCGTTAATTGTCAACTTTCATGAGTTGGCGAAAATAGTTCACGAGGTTTAAGTGTCGTTCTGCAGTAAGTCAAGTTGGCAAAAATAGTCCCAAGGTTTAAGTGTCATTGCAAGTAAGTCGCTTTATAGCAATTTGGCAAAAATAATCTCTATCCAAATTCACATTAAAAGAATCCATTGCGTCGCAGCGGGTTTCATATTCGTTAAATACTATATACGTTTTTTTTAATTAAAAATATTTGATGTTTGTGTAGCATTAAAGTTTATGTATTGCACATTATTAGAACATCATATCATTTATAACTTTTGTTGTTGAATAAATTTATTTGATTTCTTGTTTTAATTTTTTGAAGTTGTCTTGCACATTCTAATATTTTATTGACACACGTTAATGTACAAGCATAATAATCATTCTGTGATAGTGATACATATACACATGTTTACAACATATGATAAACGCGATAAAATGTGCAAATCAACTTCTTTTTATTCGTAAAAGAGATTTTTACCCGGGTGAATTTAAGTTCTTGTCAAGACAATAAAATAAAATTATTCAGTTGACAAACCTTTCATAAACGTTTTAAAATTATTTTTCTGTGTATATGGGTGTACTTGAAAGTGAAGAAATTTTGTGCATTAAATTGTTATTAAATATTAAAAAAATTACACTAATAAATTATATTGACTTTTATAAGTAAGGATATTTTAATCAAATAACATTATTAATTTTGTAAGTTTTCTTAAACAAGACTAAAGTTTGAACATTTTTTCTGTAGGTGTAGTTAAAATAAGGCTTTTGTAATGGTTGATGATTTGCACACTCCAAACTGTGCTTTAAACAGTTATACATTTATCACATACATCTTTTGAAGATTGTACATTGGAGTGAGCGGATAAAAAATCAGAGTGTGCCACTGCCAATCAACACTCATTTTGTAATGATTTGTAATGACTTCCCTTTTAGATATATGCGATACATGTTGATGTAATGAGCATACTCGTGTGCTTTTTCGATTAAAATCTAGCTCTTATTTGACATCTAAGTAGATATTACTGGTGCAGGGGATTTTACAAAGACGTGCTCCACCAAGACGTCCAATCAGCTCATCAGGTCCGGGTCAAACCAACTAGTCGTCGACTCTATCTAGCTTTTCTCAGTTTCATGAGTACATTTTAAAATTAAGATGTTTATTATATTGTAGCTACCTTCAGTTTTAGTTTTGAGTTTAGTAATTTCAGCTGTCAATGTATGTTGAATATGGTATATTTGGAGGATTGTGGTTTAAACCATAGCCAGAAGACAAGTAGTAATATTGAAGTACAAAATGGTCTTAACAAGTAGCATGGTTTGTGGTTCTTTGTTTGGCAAAGAATGAAACACATATACAGATAACGGGGAGGACTTCCAGGACGTAGCCTTACGGTGTCCTCGACATACGTACACATGTCCAGTTGTTACATGTGTGTGCAGTTGTGCACCCTCCTCGACTCCCTAAATCCACTTTCACGAGATTGTTTGGCATTTAGTCTTTTTATTTCATGGTTTAACACCTTTTGATCAAATTTGCATTTTCGTAATTTAAATATGACATCTCCTTACATCAAACCATCTCCAAGGTGACGACGACCTAGTGGTAAGGTGTTCTTAATGTCTCATAATAGGCTGTGGTTCAAAACTCGTTAAGCAAATAGGCTATGGTTCAAAACTCATTGGGTAAGTTGGGATGACCAAGGAATTCCGAAAATGGCCAGGCACGGGAATACTGATTAGGCCGCGTACATCGTAGCAAAGAAAAGGCTTCACTTCCCGGAGGTAACCTGCATATGGACCACTCTATGTTTACCCATTTATCTTCTTAAATCGGAGGAACATGAACATTTAGCACTTATCAAGTTATCATCAACAACATATTCATGAATCTGGTGTTATATTCACGCCAAGTAAAATCGAAAAAGTAAGAAAAAAACTAATCATATTATGAATAAAAACATCAGTTTGATACTTTGATACTAGTGTTCTTACACACGCACGCCACAATCTGATACTCATATAGGGATAAAATTTATCAGAACAGAAGTAGCATTTAGAAAGCCAGTAACACAGAAAGCATTCAAATGACCACGTGGTCCCAAATAACGATGCCGTAACAAGACAAAAGGAAATAATCGCATCATTCAGTTCCCAACTTTGTTTATTAGTTGTAGAACTGTTATTACATAGCTTCGAACCGTATAAAGCTTTTTGCTATGAAAGATTTGATATGACTAGCAATGAAAATCGATAGCAGATACCGCTATTGAACCCAAGCTTCTCATAATATTGAACCGACAGAATGCAACTTTTTCAGTTTCACAATGACAGCAGAGTTTAATTTCAAACCAGCAAACTGGCAAGTGACTGAAACATGTTATGACAATGTAATTAAGCTTATTATGATCAGCAAACAAACAAATGGGATTCACACTAATAAGAACATTGTAACTTTATCGTTTACACGCTAATTGAGAAAAAATATCACTGAATGAAACAAGCGAGGCACTGGCACTTACAAAGTGATAACATAGAATTTTAATCACAATATGTACTTTATGTTGCTTCTAAATTCTCGTAACAAAGATTCTAAATAAGCATCAAACCTAATCTCAACTAATGGGAAAAAAACATTCCAGCGGTAATAATTTGAAAGAAAATGAAATCTGAGCAAAAAAAAATATAGAAGCATAAATACATATATGTAGCTGAAATTGAGGGCCGTAGATGAACTAATGCAACTTTCGCCAAATATTAGTGATCTTGGATGTGTTCAGTGACTTCAATTTGGAGAAGACAAAACCTGCTCTCGGAGGGTTTCCATCGATGAGGGAATTCTCGAATATTTCCTTGCATTCTTGTACAACCTGGTTTCATGCAAACAGTATCGTCAACTACTCATCATGTTACAGCTGATTATTTAATTGCTATTTGACTTCACATAACCACTTCTCAAATCCTTTGATACCTTTCTTTAAATCGCACTAGCAAAGACTATTACCAGCTTTGAATTACAGAAGACAATGACAAAGAGTGAGAATTTTGAAATAAGCATACCTCCTTCGCATCCTTTCTTGGTATTCCTTCCCGCAGTCCAACAATTCTTTCAACAACATCAGGCTGAAATTTCCACAGAAACGACTTAAGTTAGCTACTTATAAAACAGAGGCATTAGCCAAATAAGATTATTAATTAAACACACTTACAGGACAATCAGGTTGATGTTCAAGGATGTGAGTGTAAACAAGAGTGAAAGTATCCGGGCTCTCGGCTGACGCAAGCTCTCTCAAGTCAATTAGTATCCTCAGTCTGTTTTCAACTTTCTGCAAGTATCATGACATAAGTTTGATATCTAGAAACAAGGAACACAACCTGAATGATAGATATCAGATTGCTGTGGGCGAGATGAGCAATTGAGCGGGTTGTGTAACAGGTTACTTATAGCATGGGCAAGAATAGGTTGGATCGAGCCAGGTTGACCACGCTTTTTATCATTACAAAAACAACATTATTAACATGGTAAGATATGGTAGTTTTTTTATACAATGATTTAGAAGGTTTGTTTTCTTTTTTTTCTTTGGGTAACCATGGTTTCCAACCTTTTGGCCGACTAATCCACAGGGTTTGAACCTACCGCCACACAGACTCAAACCGGGTAAAGCCCCCTCTTTTCAGGAGGTTGGCATAAGCATACACTTTGTACGAACTTTAGCTAGAAAAAGTTCAGTTTGACCCGTTTGAGACGAGACACGGCCAAAACGACCCATAAGTAAAATGGCTCATCGCGACAGATTATCAGCTACCCGATTCAGATTATTCTATATTGGGGTAACTTACATTAACACTTATGTATTCTCTGAAGAAATCCATAAGAACCTCTTCATCAAGTCTCATCCGTTCAATAGTTTCCTCCTTGATGTAATTTTTCTACAGCACAATGCATAAAGAAAGTAAGCTATAAAGTAATTGCACAAATGTAGCTTGAACAAGAAATTGAAGATCATCCATATAAAAACCTGAGAGAGAAGATGGTCGACATAAACAATGACGGTTTGTTCCAGGCAAGACTCGACAAATCGCCTAAATGATCTTTCTTCGATATACCTGAAAATTTTCAAATCATGAAAAAAACGTGAGAAAGACCAACAAAAAAACGCTTAATCTATGAATTACAGACAATATTGAGATAATAATGTCAAGACTTGAATTATTACATCTTCACATCGGTAAAGTAATCACCAAATGTTGCAACCAGGTATTCAGTCACCTGTCCTTCGCTCCATTCTGCACACAACAAAAATCAATAATTCCATCAAATGTGAAAAACGGAAACTTGAAAATAACAACAAAAAATATTAAAATTTACCCTTATGATAAAGCTTGACCAGTAGTTCCTGCACTCCTGGATCATCAAAGATGACATTGACGGTTTGATGCACAGCTTCCTAAAATCATCAGAGAAGGTTAATATACAGGAGTTTTGCGCAAGCTAATATTACAGTGTTATACGGTTATACCTTTGCAACTTCCAGAAAGCCTTTACAGGTGTCTTCAAAATTAATCTGTTGCAGAAAGTCGAAGGTTTAAGTTTGACTAAATACACAGAGGAAACAGATAAGACCAGCTTATTAATATGTCACTTCATGTCAAAAATATACCTGTTCGGCATAATTTTCTGTAAGGGCTTCAATAGTGCTAGAAGCTAGCTCCATAGCAAGATCATAACAGCGCAGATTATTGTTAATCTATCATTATGAAGAATTTAGAGTGGATTTAGACATCAGTTTGATTTTATGGGAAGTTTAAAGTTAAACAAGCATAAAATATATAGACAAGGAATATTACAAACCATGGCACATATTGGTTCTAAACCAATTTCAGAAGCAGGTTCTTCCAGTCTCTTTTTCTCGGCTGCTTGGAAATCAAGCATTACCTACATTAAGATTTTCAAACGACTTATATACTTTAATGTGACTAGTGGCGTCTGGGATTTAATCCTAACATCACATATTTATACCTGAATGATGGACAAAGAGATTCTATATAACATGATTTCGGTGCTATTTTCTCGAACAATCTGGACTTGTTCTCCAAGGATTCTGAATAAGTCAACAGCAGCAGGAGTATATAGCTTTCCATCATCTGTAACTTTTGGTGGATTTACTTTATCAGCCTCAAGGATATTCAAATACCATTTCTGGATAATGAGAGCAAAAAGCCAAAAAAAGTATCAGAAACATAAACACTCTTCAGATATACTACCAAAAAGCAATACATGATAACATCATGTGAAGTTTACCCTTGTTGTTGCTTGCATTCTCTCAACATATGAATCCATCAGTGGATCCATTGCACCACTCTCTGAACAAACTTGAGCTAATGCCTCATCAACTCCAAGTGCAATAAGGTTATCTTGGTACTCAACCACCCACCCAGTTATCTGATTTGAATAAGAAAGGAAGTCCATTCAAAGTTGTGGAAATTGTAGTAACAATGTTAGATAATTTCCACCTTAATTTTCTGTTAACTTACAATCTTCTTATATAGAGAAGAATACACACAAAAAAAGGAAACTCCTACGGAATTACAGCGCTAAGTTTGGATAAAGAGGACTGTAATGATTTTGCAGCTGTCATCGTTATCTTATTTTTGAAGTTTTATTTGGAATGTTTATTTTGTTTTTTATTCATTTTTATTTAGGAGAATGTTCAAGTATTTATTATCAGGTTGCTATTTGTCAGGATTTAGCTACAGGGTTTTCATTCATTCAAATGTCAGCTGCGTTTTTCATAACAAACAGTAAAAAAACAGATACAATGTAGTTTCCAGAGATCATTGAGCATCTCTATCGAGCCATATATATCTTATTATAATAGGTCGTCAAGGGAGGAAGCCTCGTATGCCAGAACAGGCAATACGTGACCATAACACTTTCTAACTTCACCTATTTAGATTATTCTCCTAATCAGTTGACAATATACCTAAATCCTAACATAAAGCAAACTAAGGAAACCAAGAAAAAACATATCTATTTAAACAGAAGTTAAGATGTCGAATACAGAAGATATAGTTTCAAGATTCAGATATATAAACCTACGAAATTGCATGCACCATACCTTTAAGATTTCAATATTCGTGATGTCATTAGCACGGTCACTCAGCAGCCTTAACCACTGGATAAACCTCTCTGTGTATAGATTCACCATGAGCTGGAATATTTCATACCTGCACGAATATCAAGTCTTTTTTATCATACATCTAAATTACACCTGCTTAAGCAAAGAATGGTTGACAAATACATATCTCCGATCAAAGGAAACAGAGACAAATATACTAGCAGAATCAACCGCAATTCAAATGAACTGAAAGACTGAAAATCAAAATAATAGAAGAAAAGTTAAATAATCAACCTTGGAGGAAAACATGGAGCCACATAATCGTATATATCTCCAAGCTCTTCCCCAATCTGAAAATAATTTACAGATAAATGTTCAGTTGGCTTAAGGATTGGCAACTTTAATCCTCACTTTTAACTAAGATAATGATGTACATACCTTTTTTGCCTCCTCTATAGCACCTTTCAGGTTTTCAAAGACAAGCTGTTCACAAAAAAAAAATGTTCATCAGATGGTAGAAAACTAGAATATACAATACAGAACTACATAATACGTTGAAAAAGTACTTCAGAGAGAAGTTTGCTAAATCTTGTTTCAACAGCTTTTGTGATATGTTCATAGCATTTATCCTTGTAGCATTTTCCCTGTTTGGCCTTTTGCACTGCAAGGCTTTTGGAAGATGGTAATGTAGCGGTAGATTTTCTGCATGTTCACACATTCATTTTAAAAACCATTAATATGACGACAGCCCTAATTATAGTATGATTAAGTAAACTAAGGAGCAAAGGTATTCATAATACATACTTTCCAGCTCTACGAGGATTTGCTACTGATGCCATTGCACCACCTCCTTCAGCCTCAGCTGCTTCTTCAGCAACTTGCTCATCAAGAATTTCTTGCATTTCAACAACCCTAAAATTGTAGTAGTTTCAGAAAAAAGGTTTTCCAAAAAAATAAAATAATAAGTAGAGGCACCATGAACCCTACCCAGAAGTAATTCTAACAGTGTTGATAGAAAAACATACCTCAACGCACGTACGAGTGTTTGTGGGCTGCAATTAAGACAAATGATGACACTCGTTAATTAAACATTTCAGATTGGAAGCAAATACTTAAATGCAATTGCATGCAAAAGTTTGTAATAGAGATTATTGGGAAATAAGAGGGGTAGTAAACGTCAAAATACAGTTTGATTGGTACATAAATCTACATTGAAAATCCATTAGGCATTAGAAACATACTAATAGTTACATGACCAGTACATATTATAGGACCTTTCTATTGTGTTATTGATCCAGAAGAGCCTTTACCTAAAGTAATGAGGTTAGGTCGAGAGTGAAGTGCAGATGAATAAAACATTCTCTAAAGTATCAGCTAAACCTCTTTATTAGAGTACAGTCATAAGATAGATCTCATACATGCATATGTTCATAAACAGGACCCAACAGGATCCACAGGAATTATGTGTGATAAGTATTACGATAATAAAGAAGCATATGTGCATGAAAGTGTATGTTTGATGTATGTGTGTTTTTTAGGCATAGGTATATGTATTTGTATGTAGAAATCAGTGCAAAAATGTGCGTGTACACCAGTGTATGTGGATCATATGCTATAACGAAGAAAGAAGAAGAATGAGAGCAGTGGTGGTACTTGACCATTTATTTTGGGAGGGCCAAATTTTTTTTTTTTTTTTTTGGGGCGAATCGGAGATTTGTTTGTAACCCTCAACTAAATTACCTCTAAAACCTATAATATTTACGCTAGGTGCCGCAAATTTTTTTGGGTGGGGGACAATACCCATATAGTGTTCTGATTTAGCCTTAACTTGTGTCATAGCTTAATGTACACAAGTAAGTTGATATCATTTGAAAAAACAAAAGCCATAGCACTTGATCATGTATGAGCTCATGCATATCTAAGATGCAAAGTTATGGGTGCATGCTTGTAAGGCGCCAATCACTGGTGCAAGTTGTAATATACCTAAAATATTTATTTCTAGTTGGAGCATCATAAGTTCAAGGATATATCATATATGTAGCCACATTACGCATGCTTTGTAGGTTTGTATCTCAACCAACTGCTGATTAGTTTGATTTATGCAGATCTTCACTCAGCTTAAAAAGAAGGATGTCTGATTTCAGGATTCAAGGGACGAAATTAGGTTTCCATTGGATTAAGAATAAAGCAGACATAATTTTGGATTGTGATATTGTCCTAACTTAATATTCTGTACTAACCTCTGTATATCTGACGTAAACAGAGTACAAAACACAACGCACATGTAATAAACACACAGCAGGATAGAAACAAAAGACACCTAGATAATGAAGCATACCACTAAATAAGCATACCTTTCTTTAGCAAGCTCAAAGAAGTTAGAAATATGCGACCATAGAGTCTGCTCAAATGTCTCCCAAGTACGATCCACTTCTTCAAAATATTCTCTGTGACATTTCAAATGCGCAATATGTCAACCTCAACTTATATAGGTTGGCTCTTTGTTCAAAAATGATTTCATAAATTATTTGAAATATGATAATCCATTTATAAAAATTAAAGCACCTGTTTTTCCTACACATACTAAACCCTGTGAAGAACAAAGAAGTCGGTAGATTTGAAGGGCTATGATATGCAATCTGAGTTGGTGAGCTAATCATCATTTTATTATTAGGTTGAAATATGTTTTTATTTCAAATTCTCCAGAGGTCAGGTTGCTGAACCAACATACCTCAGATTTATATCAGTTACACTCCTATTATTGGGATTTATATACAGTTTATGATATTGAAGATCTTAAGAGCCTACATTACTGTCTCATGGAAGGCTATATGTCACTTAACGTTACATGCATTCGCATAAAGCATTTCATTCATTTAATTACCAGCAGCATTACAAAATAGCCAATTTGATCCTGACCTTAGTCTGCCAACCTCCTCTTTATGAGATCCTGCAGCAGCTAATGCAAACCTCCTCTTTCCATCAAGAGCTGTTAATCTCTGAAAATTGCAAATACATGATAGAACATATGAGCAATCAAGATACCATGGTTGCAACACAAGAGTAACTAGCAATAGTTCATGTAACATTTCACCCTTACCTCATATGTGTTGATGAGTTCCTTATCATCACTTAGAGAATCATGGGCCGCAGCAGCCTCCACTGAAATTGACATCATCCCCTCTACGTCCTATAATAGTAATCCATTGATAAAATTAGAAAGAAGAAATTACAGATAATAATGTAGCTTGAACATTCAGCATGCAATATAAAGAGTAACAAAATAAACAAGCAAAGAAATGGAAATAAATGATTAGCCATTATAATTGCATACCTTCAATGTTGTGTTTAAGTTATTTCGTGCATTGCTGAGAAGCTTAATCTGATCATGATTATCAATCAACGTTTGGCATTCTAGACATAGCCTGTACGGGTAAAGCAGTATAATCACTCCTAAAGCCAACTATGTATATAGGGATGTATGGATAGTCCAAGAACTACACAAGTCTATTTGAATATAACTATAGTAACTCCATGTGCTGTAAAATGTACCTCTCTATATTAACAAAGTTTTCACGCAGATGGTTTACAGTCTTCTCAGACGAACCAAGTGCTTTTAAACCAGCTTGTGCTTGTTCAACCTGCAAACAAGATGCAGAACATTGATGAATTATATGCACACTCATTAGCTTATTAACATTATAACATTCAGAAATGTCAACAAAACTGAATTTTAAAATTTTCATGCAGAAGCAAGATCTACCTGTTCAGCAACCATGGTGCTAAGTTGTGCATCATTTGCCTGAAAAGAATGAAAAAAACATAGATAAGCAAAAGCTAGTATGTCATTTTTAGGCTCTCGCCTATTTCTTTTTGCCGTCAAATGAAACTCGAAACAAACAATCACACTCCTAATGGCTAATGCCCACAAAACAAGCTCTTCCAATACAAATGCATGATATGGTCTTTCTAACCTAATGATAGTACAAAAACTCATCTCAAATTTCTTGGTTACTCTATGCACCGTACTAACAAGGGTCTGCATTTCTCAAGTATACAAGACATTAACTTTACTTCCACTTAAACTGGTTCAAACCACATAACTTGATTCTAAACGTTACTCATATAAAATAACCTAACTCAAGCTCTAATCACAAGTTACTTCATTATCCCCACTTATTAAGTATCAGTGAATATATCAATAATGCTTAAAATTGGATTATTGCACACATGAAATTGTTGAATCAAGGATAACAGTAGTACACAGTCACATAATTATAATTGAGCCGAAGAGTAGTTCTTAAACTTGTGATTTTAAATAATCAAATTGACATATATAATCCCAAGGGCAGCCGGGCAGGTAAAACAAGGCCTCCGACGTAGGGAACTCCTCCTCTGACTAAAGTTTTGCGATCTAATAAAAAGTATCAACTAGTAGAATCTACACTGACTAAAATGCAGATAATCAAAGACCTATCTCAAATGCCCCAATAAAAAATAACTTCAATTTCCTAAATCATGACGTCTAACTCTAAGTGATTGTAACCACTTAAAACAATAATGCTTAAAACTAGATTCTCGCACACATGATACCTAATAATACTTCCAACCGAGTGTAAGACTAGTTCACTAAACTGATGCAACGAAAGCTATGATTAATCCGCTAAAGCTTAAGTTCGATTAACAACGCGCTAAAAACAAATTATTAAAGTGCAATGTAATCGGCTTGAATACATAACCATACTTCAACCAAGCTGAAAACTAGTTCGCTAAGGCTTGTTACATAATCAATAAATCTAGGCTAAAACACCAGACAGATTTTAGTACTAATTATGAATTCTATACAAACTTCCAAACTTACTTCAATTAACAGCTATAAATTGCAGAAAGAACAACCTGTTGACACACAATGTAATCGGATTAAATACCTAACCATACTTCCAACCGAGCTTGAGACTAGTTCACTAAAGCTTATGTTTACATCATCAATAAATCAACGCTAAAATGCCACAATTATACCAAATTCCAATACTAACGCCGAATTCAATACAAACTTTATACAATTAACAGGTATAAAAAGCAGAAATAACAACCTGTTGTCGCGCAATGTAATCGGCTTTAATACCTAATCATACTTCCAACCGAGCTTAAGACCAGTTCACTAACGCTTGTTTACATAACTAATAACTCTACGCTAAAACACCATAACCATATCAAATTTCAATACTAATGAAGAATTCGCTACTAACTTATAAACTTACTACAATTAACAACTATAATAGAAGAAATAAACAACCTAAAGCAACAACGCTTAAAACTATATTATCATAAACTGATCGCACTTCAAACAGTCGAACAACAACAACCGAGCTTAAAAATAGTTAGCTAAAACTCACTAAAAGCCAGAACTATATCAAAATTTCAATACTCCCAAAAAAACACAGAAAATAAAGCAACAACCTGTTGACGCGCAATGTAATAGGCTTCAATTAATGTATACAATAGGGCGATTCTAATAAGCACTAAACTGATGCAATGAAAAGCTATGATTAATCCGCTAAAGCTTAAGTTCGATTGACAATCTAAAAAACAACATGTTGATGCGCAATGTAATAGGCTTTATTACCTAATCATACTTCCAACCGAGCTTGAGACTAGTTCACCAACGCTTGTTTACATAATCAATAACTCTACGATAAAACGCCACGGTTATATCAAAATTTCAATTCTAACGACGAATTCGATACTTGCTACAATTAACAGCTAATATAAACAACAACCTGTTGTCGTACAATGTAATAGGCTTTAATCAATGTCTAGGATTACACGTTTACAATAAGCCGGTTCAAATCTAAACTGATGCAACGAAAGCTATGATTAATCTGCTAAAGGTTGAACGACGCACTAGAAAACAACCTGTTGACGCGCAATGTGATAGGCTAATGCCTAATCATACTTCAACCGAGCTCAAAACTAGTTCGCTAAGGCATGTTACATAATCAATAACTCTAGGTTAAAACACCATAGCTATATCAAATTTCAATACTAATGACGAATTCGCTACCAACTTCTAAAGTTACTACAATTAACAGCTATCATAAACAATAACTTGTTATCACACAATGTAATAGACTTTTATAAATGTCTAAGATCACTCATTTACATTAATCCGATCCAAATAAGCACTAAACTGATGCAACAAAAGCTTAAATTCAATTACTAATTCAAAATAACTTGAATAAACAACGCGCTAAATAACGACCTGTTGACGCGCAATGTAATCCTGTTTAATAGAAGAAATGGAGAGCAAAAGCTCGGGAAGCGGTAACAGCTTCGCAACCTCGCGAACCGCAGACTCTTTCGCTTCGATTCCTAAATCTTCAACCATCATTTTTAACCTAAAAAAAAATTCACACGCACTGATTTCAATAAGTAACAATTTAGATCACAATAAACAGATCATATAGGCTGTTATTTGTTGTTAATTGGATTGAATTAAAGTTCGTTAGATCTAATTTTCGATTTGATACTTACTTTTTGTGGTGGTTCCGGCGACGACTACGACGACGACGACGACGGTGGTGGTGAGAACGTGTTTGTTTAATTCATTTCTTGTGTTTTTTTTTTATATCTTTTTCGGTATATAGAAAAGTGGAAAGATAAAAGTTCAAAATAGCTAGTCGTTCAAAAAAAAAAAAAAAAAAAGTTCAAAATAGCTTGTATATTTGTGGCACAAGTTAAAAATAGCTATACAATAAAATTTAATTGATACATCTCATTTGTTACGTGTGCAAATGCGATTTTTTTTTCTTTTTCTAAAATTTGCATGAATCTAGCATTTCTCGACTAAATTTGGGTTTAATTCATCACATTCTAAGCTTTTTAAATAGATCTGAAGGAGGTAATGGCCTCTGATATGGGTGACCTTATAATCAAATTGGGCTAGACTAATTAAAATGGACTAATACAGAGTATGATTAAATACATTCGGTTCATATTAGAGTCCACTGTCCACCCATAATCACTTCCTCCTCCTCCGTGTTCCTTCTTTCTTCACACAGTTCTCTGTCAATTAAAAAATCAATCATCTTTTTCATTTAATCAGGTATCACCATCTCATCTCTTACCATTGGCTGATTACAATTCCAGTTATATATTTATTGTTATTTTTAAGCTATATGTATTGAATTTCGTTTTTTTATGTTTTATTATATAAATTGATCGATTGTTAGTTATTTGAGTTTTATATAATCTATTTTCTTCTAATTCTGAATTTTTGTTGTTAAATGTAGCTGCATTTTGTTTTTATGATTGATTTTAGTTTTTGTGACATTCATTTTTTAGGTTTTGCTGGTTTGTTGATATCTATGGGTTCTAATATCGTTTCTCAGAGTTTGGTTAGATAAAGATCAAAGAAAAACTAAAGATTTTTCATCAAATGAACCATTCTCAACCATTCATTTTTTCATCAAAACAATAAAATAAACTTTTACCTTCATTTTTAAAAACTAAATATCTCACAAACTATTGATCGTTAGACGAAACTAACCATACCATCACGACAAGCATAAAATTACCTTTAATTTGATATCCAACATCATATATTTTCGACAAAATTTTTTTTTTGACTTTTTTTTGGGTTTAGGGTTTACGGTTAGGGGTTTGACTTTTTTTGGTTAAGCTTTTTAGGGGTGAAGGGTTTAGGTTTCTTAGGGTTTAGCGGATAGGGTTTAGGTTTTTTTGGTTAGCGGTTAGGGTTTTAGGGGTTTAGGGTTTATGGGTTTAGGGTTTACGGTTTTATGATTTAGGGTTTTTTGGGGTTTAGGGGTTAGGGTTTTTAGGGTTTAGGGTTTGCAGTTTAGGGGTTTTGTTAACACAAAAGAGTATTTTTAAAATTTTTATTTATAGTGTAATATATCGAAACCATAAAAACGATAAAAATAAGTTAAATCAAAGTATACGATATTGGATCTCTATAGAAAGATAATTTTATTGTTGTCGCAATGGTATAATTAGTTTTATCTAACTATTAACGGTTTCTGAGATATTTACTTTTTAAATATAAGGGTAAAAGTGAATTTAATTAATTTGATAAAAAATGAGTGGTTGAGATTGATCCATTCGATCTTTAATTTTTACGTGATCTTTATTGATTTCACCCCTCGTTTCTCAATACTTAATGTTTATTGCATAGTTTAAAATATACTTAGCAATTAGCATCCTGTCGATTTATATTCACTTTGTGTTTCGCCTTTTGTGTTGATTCTTTTGAAATTTATAGATGTGGTTTGATGTTACTTTTGTGTTTATTATATTTACTCTCATATTTTATTCCTTTTTATTCCTTCTATATTTGGGCCATTTGTTGAGTCCGTTTTCTGAGCCCATTTCAAGACTCTTATTCATTGATGATATCGTATACAGTTTCACCGCTTCGCCCCACTATCTATCTCTATCCTCACCGCCTCACTCCCTCTCTCTATCTCTCTCATTACTTGCTAAAAGATCGACTCCAGCAGGAAGGATCAGGTGATCAGTGTCTCTCTCTCTCATCATTTAGTTTAGTGAAATGTTTGCTTAACATCGTTTGTTTTGGTGAAAGGTTTGTTTCCGCCGGATGCAGTGGCGGAGCCAGAAAACTAGACTATGGGGGGCCATTTTTTTCCCCCTAAATTACTCCAATTTTCGTAGTGCAACTCAAAACAAACAAGTCAGGTCGGGTTAAATTCAACATTTTAAAACACCTCGAGTTCAAGTATCAACATTAATATTGTTCGGTATACATGCATTAAAAGCGCGATTCTGATGGTAACTTTGACCCTTTTGTCATAAAATGCATCGCTTTAGCCACGGCGAAGCTATGAAGAGACATGTATTTTTGGCCCTCCCACGACATATTGTCAAGCTCCCCCATTTGCTTTATGTTGTACTATATTTTCATAGGCAAATACATATACTATATGTTACCAAAACTCATAAAACATCACTTAAATGGTGTTAAACCGCTTAACTATAAAATAATTCAATAACAGTTATAACATCCTAAA
This sequence comes from Chrysanthemum lavandulifolium, assembly GCA_022545495.1. Taxonomy (NCBI): domain Eukaryota; kingdom Viridiplantae; phylum Streptophyta; class Magnoliopsida; order Asterales; family Asteraceae; genus Chrysanthemum; species Chrysanthemum lavandulifolium. The sequence continues at coordinate 21,624,635 of CM040242.1, read as the reverse complement.
AGATAAAAAAAAATAATGTTAAGCTTTTAACCATACTAAACCTTTGTCAAATATATGTTCGTAAATATTAAAAGAATTATGTTATTGATTTTTACTATTCAAATGAATTATGTTTAAGCCTTTAAGGCTTCATTTAAAAATAGTATACTAGCTCACTGGGCGCACTTATTTTTTTTGCCACCATCTTCCCACCTCTCACAAACAGATCTGAAAAATAAGAAGCCATAGATTCTGGTCAAAAGTCATAACATGAATGTTTTGGGCACTTCAGTTGTTGATTTTTTCTCACATATGAGGGCACTCTGATTTTGAGAGTGAGGGCACAACACATTTTTCTTTAATTTGTCAATTTTTTCTTACCAAATTTGCCTTTCTCCGGGAACTTCATTGAGGGCACTTCCCCCCACTCCTTCCTACATGGCTCCGCCTCTGGCCGGATGAGCTGTAACGCCGTAAGTAGCATCGGTAATCAATTTGTGTAAACTCGAATTATTTGTTTATTTATGTGATTTAGGGTTGTTTGTACTTTTAATTGAGGTTGAATATTTTTTGATAGATATCATCAAACAACTCCCACCCAAATCAAGAAAGGCACCGCCTCATTTTTTGGATATCTATCATCGAGCCTAGAAAATGGGTAGTTTGACTCTTTGCCTGTCTCATGCATATCAGAAATCAGATCTTTGATTGTATAAGTTATCTCCATGTGTGTACATGGATCCAGTATTTCCATGGGATTTGGTTGTTTTAATTTTTTTTCGCCAATTAAGTTTTGCGTAATGTTAACCCTAATTCTGTTTTTGGGTTTTTACAGGAATTGAATGGTTGAGGGCCGAAATTGGTTGGTTGGATTATTAGTTTAATTTTTCCAAGTAAGTTTTTATCTTTTTTTTTCTACGCATTTTTTTAATGATGTTTTAATATTGTGTTGTTCATTGTTTACGGTAAGTAGCAGCCAAAAAAAATAAAAAATCATCAAAGGTTGTTTCAGAACCAGTTTGGATGGTTTCTAATGTTGTTCATTTGAATGGTTTTTGAGTTAGATGTTGGAGTAAAAAGCCAATTTCATTACAAATTTAGCATAAATAAAGGTGTGAACTTTGGTGGATTTTATGTGTTTTTTTAGTGTTTCTTGCGTTTTAAGAGTTATGTTTTTTTTTTTTTTTTGGGTATAATTGAAGATTGGATTTTAATGTTTTAGGTGTTAGGGGTGGATAAAGGTTTATAACACTATTTAAACTTGCAAAGCCTATATGCTTAATATGCTTACTTTTAACAACTTATCAGTTCCAACGTATCGTAAAAACAGTCGCAACTAAACCTTTAATTCAGCTATAAGATAGCCGTAAACTCCCCATTATTAAAAAAAAAAGCGACAATTTATCAAACACTTTATATACATAACTTAAAATTAAACTGGTTAACAAAAAAAATTATACCTCTGTCGCATCTATAACCATTGTCGCAAAGAAGCATAACAAAAATGCAATTAGCCCCCAAAATCATCAACTCATGATAAAACTTCCTTTATCCAAACTCTATTTTAACCACAAAATAGTTAGCAACAGCACCCGGAACCAAATACCCATTCAATCAACCCATTGACAGATAGAGTCGTAACACCTAAACCACCACCACCACCACCACCACGATAAAATTGAAGCCCATTAGATTTGAAGTTAGTTAAACGACCAACCGGTGTTATTACTTCAAGATAGAGAGCGAACCAAAGAAAAACTGGTAGGTAAGATCCGTTTTTAGAGAGAGGTAGTGAGAGAATGAGATATTGGTGAGGCAGGAAGAAACACGTGTACATAACGCTTCATACATTAAACGCAAAGCCGGAAACCAAAGCCCATGAGAAACAGGCTAAGAAAACGGGCCAACATATATTATTATTTAAATGTAAGTGAATAAAATATAATGGTTAGAAGGTCCTTTGTGCTATGACCAGAGATTGGTGATTATATTCAATAGTTTTGCTATATTTTTTTTCCTCATTCCGGTTGCTTTATTGAACCAGGTCATACTAATTATCTACTACTTGAAAACCAATAATGTGATAACCACTTTAAAAATGCAGTCTTTTTAGTGCCAAATACATTGTGAGTGAGTTTTTAATCGAGTATAAAGTTGATATTTTTCTAAGAACTACGATGAGTGAGTGTTGCTTGTTTGTGTGTTAAAAATTGAACTATCTTGTTTGGTTTGAGAACTTCTAGTTGTTGACTGTAAAAAGTCAAAACGTGTCTCTTGGCATCACCATCGTGTGTGCAAATTACTTTTTTGGGTAAAGGGCCATACGTGTGTAAATTACTTACTCCGTAGTACTTTAACAAACTACCGAGCGTGGACTTTCTTATCTTTATAATTAATCGGATATATTTAAAATTTAAACCCATGATATCGTGATTATATTATGAGCTATTTAGCATCAAGACCATGGCCTGTGGAGGTTTGTAGTGGGTCTAGTCGAGTAGAACCCTAGCTAGGATCTTGTTCTTAACCAATCACTGTACATTATATTAAGTTCTTTATCTACTCGTATATATTTTTCTGTTGTGAATTTTAAACCCAGGCTGATGCTTATTTAACTGCCATATATTGTAGATAAAGACTGGAAAAAAATGCTATTGACCAAGGTCTGACCCAAGTGTTTCAGCACTCTTAATTAAAGGTTGGTGTAGAATAAGCATAAACTATGGAAATTTCTGCTGAAGCTTTGAAATCTGACAACCATACAGTAGTAGATGATGCGGTAGATGATGACTGGACAATCGTTGTGCGACGTCGCAACAATCAGAACAGAAAATTTCCCAAACTTAAATCCACAAAACAACAACAAGAACAAATACAGGAACAAACACAATGGACGCCTACTGATGTTGAAACGACCCCAGAAAGGGAACTAAAATTAATGCAGAGGATTCAAAACGCTATTGAGAAACTTGAATCGTCCTACTTCTTTCATGTTTTCCTTGATCAAATCGGTACTCCCGAGGTTTCAGACCGTTTTCGTAAGCTTAGGGGATCGGAAGAGAAGATAAAGATGGTGATATATGGTATCGGCAGCATTGAGGCATTTGAAGGACCTCGTTTGCAGCTTAGCCTTGCAATCCTCATGAAGAGAAAACTCGATTGGATTGGGGAAATGGAAGTGTTTGATCCGGTTATATCGTTAACAGAATCTAAGGTATTGGAGGAGCTCGGGTGTTGTGTTATTTCCGTTAATGAGCGAGGCAGTAGACAAGCTGTGAACCCAATTCTTTTTTTCATGCCACATTGTGAAGCGTGGCTATATGACAATCTCTTAAAGGCCAATTGGAGATATGACATGTTAAACCAAATTGCATTACTTGGCAACAGTCTTGAGAAATATGAGGAAGATAGATCTTATAACAGGAGCTTGAACCGGGAAATGGCCATGGATACAAGAAAACATTTATATACTGTGCTGCCATTCACTACACAGTTTAATATTCGTCTTTTCGCGGATGATTATTATCCTGCATTTCAAAATTCAAGTTGGCATTTTTTTAATGTCGACCCCCACGCAGACTTGCAACTCAAATGCTAGAACCTCAAATTGCGTATTCGACATTTTAGTTAAATATTCTTAAACATTGGAAGCATATTGTTGTGCTCATGATAGAATTTATTTACCCTCTTCCAATAGTCTATAGCCATTGTTTTTGTGACAATGTTGACCTCTTTTGGTTGTAATTTCAGTTTTGGAACCAACATTAGGATTCTATTGTTGCATGTTTGTGGTCTTTTAATTATGGTTTCTATAAAATTTCGGTGTTCTTTCTCACAGTTACCAGAATCATTGTGGAGAAATTTGTAGAATGCAAGTGGATTTGACTATACAATCTCAACTGTTTATTTGTAGCATCACTCGAGGTTACAAAATCATTACCATATAATATATTCGATTTGTGTACAAAATCAAAAAAATTTGTTAAATAAATGACTTTTAAAAGATTTGAAGTATTTAGCCTCTTTCTTTTTTTTGAAATGGGCGTGTATTGCCCATTTAAGTTAAATAAGCGTAATGGGCGTATTTTTCTCGAACATTAAATTGTTTTAATGAAAAACTTATAGATATAGTATATTTAGTTACTCAAATATACATGAGGTGTTACGTTTGAGGATTTTTTTTTTTTTTTTTTTTTGGTCGTTTAGGTCTTTTCTAAAGTGATTAGTATAACGTGAGTATTTCGTTTCTTGCGTCTTTGTTGGGCTAGTGTCCGTTTATCCCGTTACCCGTTCCCGCCCAGCCTGCCCATTTTGCCACCTCTACTATATATACTTAAAAGTCGTTTAATCCCGAGTCATTTTGATGCTGTCACATGACTTCACGACATTGTCGTGATTTCGGAGCCAACAAAAGCTTGGCCTAGTTAGGTCCAAAAGTTGTCGGCCCGTTACCTCACCGCCTCTCTCTAAGATCGAGAGGAACATCAAAATGTATTGTCCCGGGTTGACGGTGCATTCTTTTGTTGATGCGGTTTGATAAAAAAAAAAAAAAAAAAAAAAAGTGTTGAATATATGGGTTTGCATATATGGGTTTGCAAAAACCCATCTTTCTTTCACCGGGGTATTGAATATATGGGTTTGCAAAAACCCTAATCCACAGAAACTTATCTTCTGAAAATTGCGTTATGAAACTATGAATATCTCTGTTTTTTGATAAGAAGAGAGTGAGGCGATGAGATATCACCATTAGCCAACACGTGTATATACATGAACAAAAAGGCCAAGAGAAGCGGGCCAAAAAACATGAAGACAGACCAAGCTGCTCAACGGGCTATTTGTTGGGCCAAGATCAAAAATATATATAGTAATGAATAAAATATTATAGTTTCGGATGTCCTTGTGCTATAGTATCTTATATAAATAAGGTAAGTGTAATTATAGATGAGTAGTGATTGGCATGCCTAATTTTATGCGTACATTTGTCAAGATCAATGGTGAGTTTAATAAATACATTTTCTCTCTCTTAGGGTGTGTTTGGTTCAAACTCGGGAAAAAGAAAACTATAATGGTGATGAAAAGGAAAGAAAAACACTTCTTATAATTTATTGGGTAATGGCGCATTACCCATTATTGGGTAATGGGTCATTGCATTATACTCTAACAAACATATTTTTTCATTATCTTTCTCATTCTTTAACCCCCATAACCCTTTACCAAGCATGGCCTTAAACTAAATCCAAATCCTAAACCAAATACAATTTCAAATCCCAACCCACTTATAAACCAAACGGACCCTTAAGCTTTAGTGTTAGGTGTGATGGTATGACGTTTTTAAAGCAATAAAATATATATCTACCTATCTTTACTATCTAAAATGGAAAAAAGGGTCAAAGAGGAAAAATAAAAAGCTGAAAATTGAATATTGAAAGTCAAGCTTTTTTTAACCTTTTCAAATGTCAAAATTACTCAAACTTAAAACGCAGGAAATAGTCAAAATATTTTGCATGGAAACCTATCATGTGTGCATGGAAAGTATTCTTGTTGTTAAAAGAATTACAATATGAATTGTAAGCGTGGAAACCTCTCTTGCATGGAAACCTCTCTTGAATGGAAACTATCTCTTATTAAAACAATGATACTACACGTTTTTAAACAAACCCCAAGCGGGAAATTTCAAAATGAAAATAAGCTTTGCCTATATAAACAACCCTCTGGAGAGGTTTGTATCTCATTACAGAAAAAAGAAAAAAATGGAGATGCAAAATGAAAGAAATGTTGATGATGATCTTGAGGTTAGCAACCGATTTTTTTGATGATCTTACGCACTTGATACTCTTTGTAATGTGCATTGACACATCTTGTTTGTTTTTTTATTACAGCTTGATCCACCTCCCCCTCTTCCACATCATGTTCCGTTTTATAATCCTCACACATTGTGTTAACACATGGTTATCCGTTTTGACCCGGTAATCAACTCGCCGATTTTCAACCATAAACATGCATACATATAGATATTTCTACAGAAAGTGAAAAACCTGTAATCTTCCGATAATGGAAGAAGCATTTCTAAACTGCGAAACCAATCGAGAATGGTGGTCGTCCCATCGATCCATGTCATCCTGCACTCTTTTAAATTTCTGCTGATATTTCTTAACCATTGCCTCCATTACGAACCAATATATGATAACAATCTTTCACCACCCGATTCTGCATTTCATCAAATACTGAAACTTACTACTAAATACAAAATATGAACCCATATTTGTACTTTTTGCACAATTGTTTTAGTGTATGTTTACGCTATGTGTAGTTGTGGATTTTTGCAACTTTTTACATAAATTGTATGTCTAAGCAGGTCCAAAAGAATAGAATAATATCTTTAAAATTTGGTATATATCTGATGTGAGATGAAACTTTGAAAAACCATTTGCATCCAAAAAGTTTATCCAACAGTTAAAAAATATGTCTGGGTTGAACCACCAGCATCTACTATTAAAGTAACTGTAAATGCCAACTTAGAACCAAAAATATATTGCATTCCTCATGTCAAAGATATGAACCAATTGCATTATTATACTATATGACTATAAAAGCATAAAAAGTTCTCAGTTATATCATACAACATGATCATAAGTTCTGAACTATTACTTATCATTTTTTTTTGTAGAAATGGGATCCTTACTTTACCGTTGAAACTTTAAAATCCCTTACAAGCCCACACGCGTGGTACAAACTGGATCAAGTGCGCGTCTACTATGTTTGGACAGATAAGAAAGAGAACAAACTGTACTTGTTCTTGCACGACAAACATGTAAGGATTGTAAAATACATAAGACATCATTAATTAGAACAAGTATATATACTAACCTCAATATCGCACACGTCTAATATCAGGGTGAAAGGATGGCGGCCGTAGTGCCGCAAGACCTGGTGGAAGAGTATAAAAACAAAAACTTGGATAACACTTTTGTTTCTATCCACCATTTTCAAATTCACTATGTTGACCCAACAGAATATCCAAGGCACGAAAACTACAGCTTCGTGCGAAATGATGTGTTAATTGCGGTAAACAGTAAGACGACCGTCTCTGAACTTTTGTTTCCTGACGAAACCGAGTTTGTGAAGCATCTGTGGTTACCTTCAATAAGAGCTATTCTAGGTGATAAAACACCAAGGAAAATGCTGACCGGTACACATAATTTAATGATGTTCTATTCATCGAGCTTGATTAATCTTACGTATTCATAAACATCTTCTTTTATTTATTTATAGATACTATTGGAAGAGTAATTAAGGGAGAGCTAAAAAAACACGTAGGTTATAACACGTGCCAATTGTTTCTAAGAGATGTGCCAATTTGATTGAATTAAAGTTCGTTAGATCTAATTTTCGATTTGATTCGATTCTTACTTTTTGGTGGTGGTTCCGGCGACGACGACGATGACGGTGGTGGTGAGAATGTGTTTGTTTAATTCATTTCTTGTGTTTTATTATATCTTTTTCGGTATTTAGAAAAGTCGAAAGATAAAAGTTCAAAATAGCGTGTATATTTGTTCAAGGTAAGTGTAATTATAAATGAGTAGTGATTGACATGCGGCTTAACAAAGATCATCGTATACTTGTCAAGATCAATAGTGAGTTTGAGGAGAGAGAAAGTATGGAATACATGTGTCTAACAATGAGTAGAGCACGCATAATGATTGGGGAGGATCATATATAGCAATTTTGTGCCATTGCTTTGTTTATGCAGATAATTATTACTATATTGAAAAGAAGGTAAACAAGAAACCGTCCAACAAAATTGCTCTTTCTTACCTCAAAAGTCTAGCAAAAACAGCTTGGATAACACAAAACAATAAACAAATCCAACATTTCCAATAAGTACAAAACCGGTTATAACTACCAACAACAGGTTACTGGCCGAAAACTTAACAAATGAAGTCAAAATATTTAGACTGGAGGAGTGCAGTGTACCAATGTAGGATAGCAGATCAATTCTAACATCAGCAAACCCACCATCCCCCCAGTCCTTACCCCAAGAATTTTTGATATGAACGGTATGTTCTCTAGGGTTGGCACTCCTGAAATCTGCACCAACGATGAGGATAGCATGGTACCCAATTTTCTCATCCTTCGGTTTAGCTTGATTTTTAAGTAGGTAAGTCTTTATTACTCCAAAGCAAGGATATTCAGGTCCTTCAAAGTTTTTTGCAACTGCAGGCCTAAAATCATCATGGTTGCGAACTTCAGTAAAGCTGTCAACGGTATAGCGCATAACACCTTCCCGATGGCAATGTGCCCAATCAGTTGATAACACCCGAGGTACCCCTTCGTAGGGGTAGTCTGCAGTCGTCTCAAAACCAAGCATTGGGTCGGTGCAAAAATCTTGAAAAACCGACCCTTCTCAAGTTAATCCCCCATTCAAGACAACACTGAGCGGACATGAAAGCATCCATGCCTATTCTTTTGTTCATCCTATGAACAATAGTAACCAAATCAGCAGCTACAAAGAAACCACATTGACCCCCACCATCGCCTCTTCCAGTAGGCCCTCTGTTTTTCTGATTAGATACTCCAGTTGCCCATTTTTTGCATGACCAATACCTAGTCTGAGACCTAGTCTTCCTGCATGTCCCACCAAAACTTTATTAAAAATAAAAACGACGAAGCTTTTAAAAAAATAAAATCAATGATGATAAAAAAAAACATTAATGAAATAAACTGAATAAGTTGGGGTTAAAAAATCATCTACTTTGTTTCTTAATATCCTTGACATTATGACAAGCCTAAAATGTACAAAGCCGTATGAGATAGCGGTTTGCTATTGGATATGGCCTTAGGCGTAACCTTTTGTGAAAGCCTAATGCATAAATCTCGCTACCAATCAAACACTCTATTCTAACCATAGAAGACAATTTCGCTTTCCAATAAAAAGTAAACATATTTACTCCACGTTCGTTATCAAAAGAAGCCAGTAGAAAATTAAACATAACTCTAATAAAAACATATGAGTTAAAACGAATGAAACATGGAAGCATGAGCAGCATGCATTTGTGTCTATTATAAAATTATGTCCAGAGTATCTGAACCAAAGACCATCTAATTCTCAATGCATAAGATGTATACTACCATGAAACTATCAATCAAACAGAAAAACTAACTCCTTAACATTTAATCATACTAACAGATAACAAGATACGGAAATCATGTTAAGTTATTTTTCTTAAACCAAAAGTTAACTGATGAACGTACGAGTGTAACTGTTACAAAAATATTAAACTGAGTAAACTTACAAATGTTGATAACTGATTGCTTCATGGCTGGAGTCCTGAGAAATTGAAATGATGTTAACAAGACAATTCCATAAAAACATACAAGTAATAAAAACACAGCAATGAGCAATCACAAAAACAACTACTGAAGATATAACTTATAAGATCCACGATAGTAGCTAACAGACTTGCACTTGTCCCTAGCTCGTATATAACTATCAAAAAACAGCTTTTGTAGTAAAAGACGAAACCAAATAATACTCGATAAAAATTATAAGTCAAAATACGCGAAATCAAAATCAGACAAGTATTTAATCAAACACAATTACAAATCATAATCAATACATTAAAAAAAGAAGAAAACAGAGACAAAAATTTGACCTTGAATTTCTGATTTCCAGCAACAGACTTGGTCGGCCTAGATGACGGCGGTTGATCGCTCTTCAGACCCTGAAATTAATCAGCTTAATTAGAAAAAGATGTAAGGGAGACGAAAATCACATATAGAGAAAAGCTAACATTCAATGGAAAAGTTCAACGAGGTTAGTTCAAATGTCTACAACTTGCCAAAACATGGAATATTTCCCTAATTTCATTCACTCCAATATTGAGGATTCAATGGTCATTTTTAGTTTTATACTTTTGGTGAATTAACGAATCTAAAAGAGCATAGTTTAAATGGACATTCAACCACAATTCAAAACTTTTTTTGAACCTTATATTATATTCTAGCGTTGATGAATGTATATCGCATATACGTTCCAAAAAAGAACTATACTGATTCTCTATTAAACTCTCACTTTACAACGCCAAAATTATATTTAAGGATCTTTTTCATCTAGACTTGTTTGTCTAAACCAATAGCATGATCCGATGGGAGTATGGGACATAACATGTTTATAAGCTTTGTTTCACGAATCACGATTGATCAAGTTTGTTCTATTGGTTCGGTTCAGTTAATTTGAAGTTGTTCAGATAGTTTTATATACCCTTTTATATGATTTGTTGCATAATTTCGGCTTAAGCTTAGATAAGCCTAGGAGTCACTAAATAAGCCGGAAATACAGGTTTATCAAAAACTTTATGGCTTATATAGACCTCATGCCCTAAATAATATAACTAGTATGAGTGAGAATAAATAAAAAAAAAAAAAAAAAAAAAAAAACAAATCTAATAAACAAATTACTAGTCAAAATAACAGTTATTAGGCTCAGATTGACAAATAAAAATCAAAACCAAACAGATAAAAACCTCAAAAACCCAAACAGTAAAAATAAACCACTTCACAGTTCAAAATTACTTAAAAGAAAATTAGACCTGCTTTTTCTGGACTCCCAGCTTAGGTGTTGATGGCTTTGCTTCATCTTTCTTTGGCGCCTAATATTTGAAATTCAAAAAAATCAATAAGAAAAAGTTTAAAGAAAAAAAAAAAAAAAAAAAAAAAAAATAAAATTAAGATATGATGATGGTATGCTTCGTGTTAAGATTTTACCATAAATGCAGATGTTTTGTTATTTTTTTTTTGTGGTTGAGTAGGTAGCCCAATTTGAGAGAGTAATATTGTTTGTGGGAGGTGAAAACCTAGCTTCATGCCAATGTATAAAATGATTGGCCAATCTGGACATCTGTACTTTTAATCTTTGGGCCTTTAGTTGCTTATAAAGTGATGGGCATGGGCCGTATCTATGATATTGTCCTATGTTTAGCTGTACTAAACTTCAAAATCCAAAGAAAGTATTGATTCTGTGGAAAGTAATGCAGGAAACGATTGCTGGAAACACATATGTTTTTTACTTTAATGATTTAAACCAAAACTTTCGGAGGAACCATTAAGAGTTATATTTATACCTCAACAAACTCACCACCCTTCCTAAAAACCTTACACTAATTCATTCAAAAATTAAATAAATAAAAACATACCCAGTATCATTCAAAAATCTAAGCCCGGCATCATCGTCACATATAGTCGCTGGTATCTGCATCTTCGATTCTTCAGAAACTTAATCATTCGATTATTCAGAAAATTAATCATAGAAAGGATATTATTTTATACAATTCAAACGAGTAAATATTTTTTTTTCTAATCAGGTTCTCGATCATCTCCTTAATTTTCTTACAATTTGATTTATTCTGTGCTTTTTGGATTTGATTTTTCCTATAGAATTTGTCAAATATGAGTTGCTTAATTTGTTCATGAATTTATTTTGTTTGTGACATTGTTTTTCACAGGGCAAAGAATTTTCTTAGCCAATTTATATTCCATATCCATAGATGTTTATTTTGAATTCTGATTTGGTAAACGCCATAAATTGTTTGTAAACGAATTTTGAATGTGATATTTACATTTTAGTATCGTTTCTTTCAATTCTTATGGTGCAGTTATGATCAAGTTGTATGCTATATATAAGACTTATAATAGTCTGTCTAGAAGAAAAAAGGTAGCAAATCCTTTTAGTTTCAGGATTCATTAGCATATGAACTCTAAACATTTATCATTGGCTGTAAACATATATGGCTATCTTGAATCATGTTTTATCTTGCTTATCATGTATCCTTGACTTTATCTTTTCTTTAGATGTGTATCAATTGTTATGTTTGCAATAACTATGCATTCATAATTTCAATGGTCGCACTTTGTGGGTGTGTTCGGTTGCACTTTGTGGGTGATGACCTAGTGGTAAGTTCTTAATGTCTCATGATAGGCTATGGTTCAAAACTCGTTAAGTAAATAGGCTATGGTTCAAAACTCATTGGGTAAACATCTTGGGATGACCAAGGAAAAGTCCGAAAATGGCCATGGCACCGGAATATTTATTAGGCCGTGTACATCGTAGCAAAGAAAAGTCTTTACTTCCCGGGGGTAACCTGAATATGAACCACTCTATGTTTACCCATTTATCTTCTTAAATCGGAGGAACGATGAACATTTAGCACTTATCAAGTTATCATCAACAACATATTCATGAATCTGGTGTTATATTGACGCCAAATAAAATCGAAAAAAGTAATCATATTATGGATAAAAACATCAGTTTGATACATTGATACTAGTGTTCTTACACACGCACGCCACTACCATATACCCACATAGGGATAAAATTCATCAGAACAGAAGTAGCATTTTAGAAATCTTGTAACACATAAAACGTTCAAATGACCTTGTAGTCCCAAATGACGATGCCATAATAAAGACAGAAGGAAAAAATCGTATCGATCAGCAAACAAATGGGATTCACACTAATAAGAACATTGTAACTTTATCGTTTACACGCTAATTGAGAAAAATTATCACTGAATGAAACAAACGAGGTACTGGCACTTACAAAGTGATAACATAGAAATATAATCACAATATGTACTTTATGTCGCTTCTAAATTCTCGTAACAAAGATTCCAGCGGTAATACTGAAATGATAAAAATCGAAAAACTCTTTATAAAAAGTCTGGTCTGAAATCCATGCTCATGAAAGAAACTCTTTAAAATCATTTTTTTGGGCTGAGCACCAGCAAAGAAAGTTTTTGAAATCAACTTTCTGGTCTGAGCAAAGATCTTAATATCTATGCTCAGGAAAGAAACTCTTGAACTTAAAATTTCTGGATTGAGCATAGATCTTAAGATCTATGCTCAGGGAAGAACTTTTGCACAATTTCTAAAAAACTAACTTCTCGAACACGACTCTACATGAAGACTTTCAGAAATCATTTACATGTCATAAAACTTCATCATCATAATACTCGTGGTCTCAAAGATCCACGGAAACGTACTTTACAAGTATACGGGTGTCTTTGCCAAAACACCCGTTTTGACCCATTTAGAATATAACTTTAACATAACCTTTTAACATACATTAAAACATGTAAATTGTTTAGGTGAAAGAAAAACAAATCAACACACAAATCATGATAAAATGGAAAACGTAAATAAAAGATCAAGGAGAGTGTCATGTTTAAGTCTTGCAGTGATAAAAAAAACATTAATAAAAATTCCAGCATTAAAGTAAGACTCAAAATGTAATTAAAGATCTAAGTTACCTTGTGTTCAATTCACCTCTAAAACTCAAGAACAAATAGGAGATTACATCCATTTCAAAGATCATCATAGAACTACAAAGAAATCAAATGATAATGATTAGAACATATTTAAAGCAAGCAAAATGAACACAGATCTGTATACAAAAGAGTACATACTGAATATCTGCATGCATGATTATATATACTTGAAGAGACCTTAGAAAGACTATATCTATATGAACTATTGTGAGTTGTGAGTTACAAAATGTTGCTGGTGGTGGTTTTATGGTGATAACAAAGTTGGTGAAAAGGGGTTGGCCGGTAATAAATAGAGTTGTAAATGCTATGTGTATCCATTTACGTATAAAGCTTCATCTGCATGTAAAAAGATGACACCATAGTTACACAAAAATATTACTGTGCTAACTTAAATGCGACTCGCAGAGAGTAGGTTACAAAAACCAATGGCATTTGAGTGGTTTTGAAATACCATTTGTACTAGTATTTGGAAATAAAATGTATAAACCGATTTGTTGACGTTAATAGATATCCCTCGGTATTTTATTTATTTCGTTTTTTGTCTGTGATAGCTTCCTTTTGAGTGTTAGTTTACATAAGATAAATTACTTTATATATTGATGAGCTTAATTCATTAACCAAACAATATAAAAGCATAAATACATATATGTAGCTAAAATTGAGGGGCGTGGATGAACTAATGCAACTTTCGCCAAATAATAGTGATCTTGGATGTGTTCAGTGACTTCAATTTGGAGAAGACAAAACCTGCTCTAGGGGGGTTTCCATCGATGAGGGAATTCTCGAATATTTCCTTGCATTCTTGTACAACCTGGTTTCATACAAACAGTATCGTCAACTACTCATCATGTTACAGCTGATTAATTTAATTCCTATTTGCCGTCACACAACCACTCCTCAAATCCTTTGATACCTTTCTTTAAATCGCACTAGCAAAGACTATTATCAGCTTTGAATTACAGAAGACAGTGACAAAGAGTGAGAATGTTGAAATAAACATACCTCCTTCGCATCCTTTCTTGGTATTCCTTCCCGCAGTCCAACAATTCTTTCAACAACATCAGGCTGAAATTTCCACAGAAACGACTTAAGTTAGCTACTTATAAAACAGAGGCATTAGCCAAATAAGATTATTAATTAAACACACTTACAGGACAATCAGGTTGATGTTCAAGGATGTGAGTGTAAACAAGAGTGAAAGTATCCGGGCTCTCGGCTGACGCAAGCTCTCTCAAGTCGATTAGTATCCTCAGTCTGTTTTCAACTTTCTGCAAATATCATGACATAAGTTCGATATCTAGAAACAAAAAACTCAACTCAAATGATAGATATCAGATCGATGCGGCAAGATGAGCAATTGAGCGGGTTGTGTAATAGGTCCAAACAGGCTAAATCGGGTCAGGTAAACAAAATCATTACAATAATAATCTACAGTAGTTTTTAAAAAATGATTTAGTAGTTCGTATGCATAAGCAGAGACATTGGACGATTTTTAGCTAAACAAAATCAATTTGAACAGTTTGAGATGACACGCAGCCAAAACTAACCATTCATAAGTAAATTGCCCTGAAATTGCCGCCTCTAATTCATAAGTAAAATGGGTCATCACGACCGCTTATCTGCTACCCAATTCAGATTATTGAATATTACGGTAAGCAACTTACATTGACACTTATGTATTCTCTGAAGAAATCCATAAGAACCTCTGCATCAAGTCTCATCCGTTCAATAGTTTCCTCCTTGATGTAATTTTTCCACAGCACAATGCATAAGGAAAGTAAGCTATAAAGTAATTGAACAAATGTAGCTTGAACAAGAAAACTGAAGATCGTCCGTATAAAAACCTGAGAGAGAAGATGGTCGACATAAACAATGACGGTTTGTTCTAGGCAAGACTCGACAAATCGCCTAAATGATCTTTCTTCAATATACCTGAAAATTTTCAAATAATGAAAAGTAAGTAAGAAAGACTACTTTAGCTCTGAAATTTGAAATGCTTGAGCTATACAATTACAAAAAATCTAAGTCAATAATGTTAGGACTTGAAAACTTACATCTTCACATCTGTAAAGTAATCACCAAATGTTGCAACTAGGTATTCAGTAACTTGTCCTTCACTCCATTCTGCATAATGACGACAATAAATAACTCTATCAAAAAGTGAAAAAGGGGAAACTTGAAAAATACTGTAATAACAAAAATCAAAATTCACCTTTATAAAGCTTGACCAATAGCTCCTGCACTCCTGGATCATCAAAGATGACATTGACAGTTTGATGCACAGCTTCCTAAAATCAGAGAAGGTTAATATACAGGAGTTTTGCACAAGCTAATATAACAGAGTTAACATACCTTTGCAACTTCCAGAAAGCCTTTACAGGTGTCTTCAAAATTACGTAGTAATCTGTTGCAGAAAGTCGAAGGTTTAAGTTTGACCAAATACACAGAGGAAACAGATAAGACCAGCTAATTAATATGTTACTTCATGTCAAAAAAATACCTGTTCGGCATAATTTTCTGTAAGGGCTTCAATAGTGCTAGAAGCTAGCTCCATAGCAAGATCATAACAGCGCAGATTATTGTTAATCTATCATTATGAAGAATTTAGAGTGGATTTAGACATCAGTTTGATTATCTGGGAAGTTTAAAGTTAAACAAGCATAAAATATATACACAAGGAATTCACAAACCATGGCACATATTGGTTCTAAACCAATTTCAGAAGCAGGTTCTTCCAGTCTCTTTTTCTCGGCTGCTTGGAAATCAAGATGTCGAATGCAGAAGATATAGTTTCAAGATTCAGATATATAAACCTACGAAATTGCATGCACCATACCTTTAAGATTTCAATATTCGTGATGTCATTAGCACGGTCACTCAGCAGCCTTAACCACTGGATAAACCTCTCTGTGTATAGATTCACCATGAGCTGGAATATTTCATACCTGCACGAATATCAAGTCTTTTTTATCATACATCTAAATTACACCTGCTTAAGCAAAAAATGGTTGACAAATACATATCTCCGATCAAAGGAAACAGAGACAAATATACTAGCAGAATCAATGCGCAATTCAAATGAACTGAAAGACTGAAAATCAAAATAATAAGGAAGAAAAGTTAAATAATCAACCTTGGAGGAAAACACGGAGCCACATAATCGTATATATCTCCAAGCTCTTCCCAGTCTGAAAATAATTTACAGATAAATGTTCAGTTGGCTTAAGGATTGGCAACTTTAATCCTCACTTTTAACTAAGATAATGATGTACATACCTTTTTTGCCTCCTCTATGGCACCTTTCAGGTTTTCAAAGACAAGCTGTTCACAAAAAAAATGTTCATCAGATGGTAGAAAACTAGAATATACAATACAGAACTACATAATACGTTGAAAAAGTACTTCAGAGAGAAGTTTGCTAAATCTTGTTTCAACAGCTTTCATGATATGTTCATAGCATTTATCCTTGTAGCATTTTCCCTGTTTGGCCTTTTGCACTGCAAGGCTTTTGGAAGATGGTAATGTAGCGGTAGATTTTCTGCATGTTACACATTCATTTTAAAAAACAAAAGCCATAGCACTTGATCATGTATGAGCTCATGCATATCTAAGATGCAAAGTTATGGGTGCATGCCTGTAAGGCGCCAATCACTGGTGCAAGTTGTAATATACCTAAAATATTTATTTCTAGTTGGAGCATCATAAGTTCAAGGATATATCATGTATGTAGCCACATTACGCATGCTTTGTAGGTTTGTATCTCAACCAACTGCTGATTAGTTTGACTTATGCAGATCTTCCCTCAGCTTAAAAAGAAGGATTTGGCCGTTTTCAGGATTCAAGGAACGAAATTAGGTTTCCATTGGATTAAAAATAAAGCAGACATAATTTTGGATTGTTATGTTGTCCTAACTTAATATTCCGTACTAACCTCTGTATATCTGACGTAAACAGAGTGAACCCTGTGAAGAACAAAGAAGTCGGTAGATTTGAAGGGCTATGATATGATCTGAGTTGGTGAGCTTATCATCATTTTATTATTATTAGGTTGAAATATGTTGTTATTTCAAAAGCTCTAGAGGCCACGTCGCTGAACCAACATACTTCAGATTTATAACAGTTACACTTCTATTATTGGGATTGTCTATCCAGTTTACGATATTAAAATCTTAAGAGCCTTCATTACGGTCTCATGGAGCTCTATATGAGTATATGTCACTTAACGTTACTTGCATTCACATAAAGCAATTAATTCATTCAATAGGATCCTGACCTTAGTCTGCCAACCTCCTCTTTATGAGATCCAGCAGCAGCTAATGCAAACCTCCTTTTTCCATCAAGAGCTGTTAATTTCTGAATACATGGAAATTTATGATAGAAGATATGAGGAATCAAGATATCATGGTTGCAGCATAAGAGTAACTCGCAATACTTCGTGTAACATTTCACCCTTACCTCATATGTGTTGATGAGCTCCTTATCATCACTTAGAGAATCATGGGCCGCAGCAGCCTCCACAGAAATTGACATCATCCCCTCTACATCCTAATAGTTTTTAATTGGTAAGATTAGAGAGCAGAAATTTTAAATATTATTGTAGCTTGAACATTCGGAATTCAATATAAAGAGTAACACAAAGGAATGGAAAAGAAATGGATCTAGGATCAACCAATTTAAAAGCATACCTTTAATGTTGTGTTTAAGTTATTTCGCGCATTGCTGAGAAGCTTAATCTGATCATGATTATCAATTAACGTTTGGCATTCTAGACATAGCCTGTACAAGTAAAGGAGCATGATCAGTCCTAAAGCCAACTATATATAAAGATGTACGGATAGTCCAAGAACTACACGAGTCCATTTAAAAAATAGTAACTTCATGTGCTGTAAATATACCTCTCAATATTAACAAAGTTTTCACGAAGATGGTTTACAGTCTTCTCAGATGAACCAAGTGCTTTTAAACCAGCTTGTGCTTGTTCAACCTGAAAACAAAATGCATAATGTTTATGCACTATATCAAACTGAAGCATTTCATCTTCATCGGCCTACTAACAATTTAACATTCATGACAACAGGATTACAATGTAAAGAAATCATGCAGATGCAGATTTACCTGTTCAGCAACCATGGTGCTAAGTTGTGCATCATTTGCCTGAAACAAGTGAAAAGAACGAAAAAATAAGTGAAAGCTAGTATGTTATCTTAGGGCTCTCGCATATTTCTTTTTGCAGTCAAATTAAACTTGTAAGCAAAAATTATATGCCCACAAAAACAATCTGTTTTCATACGAATGCATGATAAAATTCCCTCTAACCTAATGATAGTCCAAACAATCATCTCAAATTTTTTGGTTACTCTGGGACCGTTCTCAAGTATATTAGGCGTTGCCTTCTCTTATACTAACTTGGTCTGATGTAACATGATCCTGTAGATTATGATGCATAACACAACCTAAATCAAGCCCCAATCACAAGTTACGCCATTATCCACACTCATCAAGTATCGGTGAATATAACTACAAATAATGCATAATGTTGATTCTTGCACACATGAGTCTTGAATCATTCTGTAAAGTACACAATAACAACTGAACCTTGCATAGAGATCATACTCCTGATAACCACAGAAGCAAACGCTTACAAACGACTGCATGATAGTCCCTTTTGTCAACTTAAATTTGTCTCTTGCTGTATAAACTACTACGCTGGCAAAGCCCCATGTTTTTCAAATATATACGATAACTTGCCTCATACAGGGGTGTTTGTTTTATGTGCTCCCGAGGGGTGTTTGTTTAATGTTGCTGATTTTAGTGTCATCAACTATTTAGATTAGGTGACTGTATTTACTAGAGACCTATGGGAACTCCATTTAAGCTTGGATACGGGTACGGAGGTGCGGAGTGCACACTCGTTTGAGCTAATATGATTCTGACCACGACAAGGTTTGGGGATCAAGTTTTGCCCAATTTTCCCGCCAAAAAGTAAGAGTTGTTTCTTTTGGCCAACCAACATGTGTATTAATTTCCAACTGCCATAACTTCCTTAACCACCCTAACTTTCTGTTTCTATAACAAAACCATCTGGTCTCATTTGCAATATACAAAAATAACATAATCTCACTGTTTTGCTATGTTCTCTTTACCTAGAAAGAGTAATGGTTTCGTGATACCTAAGGCAATAAAGGGTCGAAATACTTCATTGAAAAGTAAAAGTAAACTATACACGATCCAATCAATATGCCAAGATTATCATCATACCCTAACCCCAATATCTAACACTTAAGCCTATCATTGGGTTTATGAGCTTATTTGACTTGGCTTGTATTTCATAAGCTCATTTTTCTGGCTTACTTTCCATATTTAAGTCATAATAAGCTCATAAGTCAAAAAAATAATCCAGATGAAATACAAACCGATTCAGATAAGCTCTAAACCGACGCAAGCTATGATGATTATTTACAATGCACTATGATTAATCCGCTAAAGCTTAAGTTCGATTACTCATTTACAATAACTTGAATTGACAAAACCAGATATATCAGACATTCACTCAATAAAGTGCTCAAAAACAACCTGTTGACGCGCAATGTAATCGGCTTTAAAAGAGGAAATGAACAACCTAAAGCAACAATTCTTAAAACTATATTATCACACACATTATACACTAATCATACTTCAAAATATAGAACAACAACAACCGAGCTTAAAACTAGTTTGCTAATTCAACGCCAAACCCCAGAATTATATCGAATTTCAATACTAACAGCAAGTAAGATACTAACATTACTAGCGATAAAACACACAAGAGTCTGCGTTTCTCAAGTATATAAATCATTAACTTTACTTCCACTTAAACTTGTTAAAACCACATAAACTTGATTCTAAACGTTACTCATATAAAAAATAACCAAACTCAAGCTTTAATCACAAGTTACTTCATTATCCCCATTCATTATCAGTGAATATATCTAAAGATGGATTCTTGCACACATGAAATTGTTAAATCAAGGATAATAGTAATACACAATCACATATTTAAAACTGAGCCGAAGATTAATTCTTAAACTAGTGAGTTAAATAATTAAATCGACATAAATAATCCCAAGGGCAGGTAAAACGAGGCCTCGACGTAGAGAACTCCTACTCTGACTAAAGTTTTGTGATCTAATAAAAAGTATCAACAACTAGAATCTACACTGACCACAATGCACATAATTAAAGACCTATCTCAAAAGCCCCAATAAAAAATAACTTCAGTTCCCTAAATCATGACGTCTAATTTTAAGTGATTGTAACCACTTAACAATAATGCTTAAAACTAGATTATCGCTCACATGATAACTAATCATACTTCCAACCGACCTTAAAACTAGTTCACTAAAGCTTGTTTACATAATCAATAACTCTAGCTAAAGACCATAGTTATATCAAATCCCACCACTAACGACAAGTTAGATACTTAATATTTTCACTTACTTCAATCAACACCTATAAAAACCAGAACTTAACACAGCGAACACTTAAAAAAACAACAACCTGTTGTCGCACAATGTAATAGGCTTTAATTAATGTCCAAGATTACTCATTTACAATAATCTGATTCAAATAAGCACTAAGCTGATGCAACGAAAACTACGATTAATCCGCTAAAGTTTAAGTTCAATTACTCATTTAAAAGAACTTCAACTAACAACGCGCTAAAAAACAACCTGTTGACACGCGGCTTTAATACCTAATCATACTTCCAAATGAGCTTAAGACTAGTTCACTAAAGCTTGTTTACATAATCACTAACTCTACACTAAACGCCATAACTACATCATTTCAATACTAACGACGAATTCGCTACTAACTTTCGCACTTACTGCAATCAACAGGTCTAAAAAACAGAAACAACAACCTGTTGACGTGCAATGTAATTGGCTTTAATTAATGTCTAAGATTACTCATTTACAATAAGCCGATCCAAATAAGCACTAAAAAACTGATGCAAAATAAGCACTAAAAAACTGATGCAAAATAACTTGAATCAATTACGCGCTAAAAAACGACCTGTTGACGCGCAATGTAATCCTGTTTAATAGAAGAAATGGACAACAAAAGCTCGGGAAGCGGTAACAGCTTCGCAACCTCGCGAACCGCAGACTCTTTCGCTTCGATTCCTAAATCTTCAACCATCATTTTTAACCTAAACACAAATTCACACTAAATTGAATAACTAACAATTTAGATCACAATAAACAGATCATATAGTCTGTTAGTATATATATAATTTGTTGTTAATTGGATTGAATTGAAGTTCGTTAGATCTGATTTTTTATTTGGTTCTTACTTTTTTGTGGTGGTTCCGGCGACGACGACGACGACGACGACGGTGGTTGTGGTGGTGAGAACGTGTTTGTTTGTTTAATTCATTTAAGGGAGTATGTTTGGAAAAGTCGAAAAGAAAGTTCGAAATAGTGAGTATGTTTGTTTGATTTGGTACGTGTAACACACTAGAAAAGTCTACAAAATATTTTTAAAGCGACATCGCGTTCAAATCAGTGTTTTTTAAAATACAAAATCCTTTATTTTTTAATTTAACAAGTAAAACTACAAAATAAATTTTAGGTTGCGTTTAGTAATGACAAAGCTTTCATAATTTTCAATTTTTAGTTTTTTTGAGAATGAAAGAGCTATTCTTTCTCTAGTGAACACTTAAAAACGTGTTTAAATAGGGTTTTCTAAAATGGAAAACTTACAAAGAACTCATCAAAGAGTTTTCTAAAACTTAGTTATAAACTTAGAAAACGTGTTTTTCATCTTTTCAAGAAAACTTTTAGAAAAAAACTAATTTGAACGCGTTTTTTATTTTCTTAGGTTTTCTAAGAAAATCTTTCTGCGTTTTCCATAACAAATATCATGCAATATAATTTATTTAGGCTCACATGTTTTGCTGAAATAGTTACAAGTTACGATATCAACGTAAAAGCACTAAACCCTTCTATAACGTATTAAGCCTTGGAAGAATCACTAATGGGGTTAATTGTTCCAAGTACATCAACAACCACTTAGAGAATAGAAAATGGTGATTGATATGAATGAGTATATCTTTACTACCTTATAATGTATTTAGTACATTCCTTAAATAGAAAGGCTTAAAATTCAAACTTTGTAACTTACTTATTATAGAAATATAATGTCTCTTGCTAAATTAATACATACACATGCTAGCTTAAAAGTTAAGTCAATACTTATAACATTAGTAGTCATTGAATACAAAATTTAAAGTCCTTCCAATATTTTTAAAGCCCACTTTTATGACTTTAAAAGCCATGTATTGTAATGATTTTATTCTTGCAGTTTTACTTTAACAATTTCATTAAATGTATTGATTAGTACAAAACGGGTATAAAAACCCACAAATAAACACACACAAAAGACCAATCATATCTCACACTTTCTCTCAAAAACGTAAATTACCGCTCTTGTGCTAAATATCAACCGGCGCCACCAACTAAATCTGCCACCACCGCTAACGGCATGGGTCGGCATCACCACCCCTTGACATGGTCTAGGTGGCCTTCGCTCGCCAAAACTTTTAGTATAATCGAAAAGCATTGCACGCAAAAAAAATTTAGTTTTAGGGTACCCGCCGCCGCAACGCGCGGGTACCCTGCTAGTCTATACTTTATACTACTTATAATAGATGAATGAATCTCTCTCCTCATGGTCTTAAAATTAAGACTTATAAAATACAAAGCCTATTGTACAATACATAATGCACTATTAATGATCTTTCTCATCAATCTTAATTTTAAGACTTACAAGTCTTAAAGCTTAATGTACAAAATACAAAGCACAATTGATGTGGTCAAGATATTTAATGTAGATGATTAATTAGCTGGTCAATAAATACAATTAATGCAGTTATTAAAACACCCTTACACAAGAAATACAAATTATCAAGCATATTGTACAACCAACTTAAACATAATTCCTGCATTAAAATGTCACAGATACAGATAATAAAGAACATTATACAAATATTCAAGCCCGAACGAGCAACAATCCAAATGGGCTCGAGCCCAAACGGGTACGATCCAAACGGGCACGACCCAAATGGGGTCGAGCCCGAGTGGGCACGGGCCAAACGGGCTCGAGCCCGAACGGGCACGAGCTAAACGAAATTCTTGAAATCCGTAAATTTATTATCAAAAAGACACATAATAAAGTAAAATACATGATTCACCGGAAAATTTTATTTCAGGGTATCCGCCGCAACGGGCGGGAACCCTTAATTAAATGTTACTAATCCAAATAATAAAGCACATTATACAGATATTCAAGCCCGAAAGGTCAACGGGCAAAATGGGCTTAATCACGAGCAGTCTTGGGCCAACGCCGAGCGGAACAGCAGAATTAAACGAAATTTTGATATCCTTAAATTTATTGTCAAAAGAACATAATAAACTAAAATCATGATTCACTGAAATTTTTATTTGAGTCTGCACACAAGAACGCCATGAAAGTCTCTTATTATTTATAATGGAGGAAGACACTTTCCTCATATTTATTATTTTAAGACCCCAATAAATAAAATTTTAAAAAAATACTACTTTTTAAGCATTATTTACAATTATCTAATACACACATAAACTAAAAACACACTACTCATATAATACAATTAATACACTATTAAAAACACCCCTACATCCAAACATACAACTTTTTAACCACAAAGTACAATATAATTAAGCTTTCACACATGAATAAACTAAAAATAGATTTTTAAGTAAATACAAGTAAATAAGCATAATTTACATGTATTTAAAGCACGAATAAAACTAAAAAAGCACTATTCAACACATACAATTAGTACATTATTAAAAACACCTCTTCACCAAAATATACAACTATTTAACTACAATGTACAATCTGATTAAGCTTCCAAAACATAAATTTGAAATGCAACAGTCCAAAACAAAATAACATTTGTTCGCCAAAAAAATTAGTCACATGCTACCCGCCGCCGCATCGCGCGGATACCCTGCTAGTGAGAAATAACATGGACATCATGTTAAGAATAAAGAAATTAATTAGCATATGAAATAATCAAAAGCTATGAAAGTGATTTAAATACAAGGCATATGATCTTTAACACAAACCTCCCAAGTAAAAGCAAATTTCCAAAGGTGAATGTTATGCCAAACTTAATTGGGTTGAAGAAAACCAACATCTTCTGCATATAAGAAATTTACATAAAGTATACTTAAACCCATGCAAATATTCTTTTTCATAAGTTAACGAGATTACTTCAAATTTATTTACATCAAGCAGAGTTTGCACTTATAATCTCAGATGATTGATATTAACATTGATAGTCATAAGCCAAATTACCACTCGACACCCTTGGTGTTATATAATGAGTAAGCGAGGACTACACTTCGCTGCAGTTTAAGAGGCTTGGGTCTATATAACAAAAAAATATATAATAATAATAATAATAATAATAATAATAATAATAATAATAATAATAATAATAATAATAATAATAATAATAATAATAACAATAATAAGGTTGGGATTATGGTGAAAAAGGAAGCCCCAATGGGGTTTCTTTCGAGGGATGGAAAAGAGCTACGTCTGGCAGACTTGCTATTATTCAACTGGATCCAAGGTAAGGACGCATGTTTGGATGTGACTGGGGTCTCTCCTTTTGCGGGTATTGATGCAAATTTGTGGGCTCCAGGGGTAGCCTTACATAACGCTGTGGAGAAGAAGAAAAAGAAAAATGTGTCCAAATGTGAAGAAAACGGTTACAAGTTCATTCCATTTGCTTTTTCTACTTTCGGGGAGCTTGACACGGAAGCCTTGGATACACTTTCACGTATCAAGACTGTTATTGTTAGCCACTCGAATAATGTCAAGAGTGGGGCTTTTATTTTTCATAGACTAAGTTTTTGTATCCAGAAAGGAATGTGAGCCCAACTAGTGTCTCGGCTTCCCACCAATTTTTTGTAAATCCTTTTGGTTTTCTAATGAAGTGATGTTTAAAAAAAAGAATAGTAATAATAATAATAATAATAATAATAATTAAATAAAAAAATAAAAAAAATACTTATTTGTTATGTTCAAAATATATTTGGATATTTTTTTTACTAATTAGAAAGTGAAGGGTAACAACTGGAAATTAAATTAAACTTACCAACCTCTTATATATTCTTGTGCATTTATAAAATCGTTAAGTTATCAAAAACATAATAATATGCTGCTTATTTTGATCGTATTTTAGTAACCTTTTTAATTATTTCATTCTGTTTACGTAGTGGCTAAATTAAGATAATGGTTGAAAATTTTATGCCACTAGCAAATACTT
Source organism: Chrysanthemum lavandulifolium (assembly GCA_022545495.1). Lineage (NCBI taxonomy): Eukaryota > Viridiplantae > Streptophyta > Magnoliopsida > Asterales > Asteraceae > Chrysanthemum > Chrysanthemum lavandulifolium. The sequence continues at coordinate 21,598,976 of CM040242.1, read as the reverse complement.
AAGGGTTGTTAGGTCACCAAAATATAACACAAGGATCAAGATATAAGAAATAGAGATGAAGGTGATCGGATGAACACACAAACACATACACGAATGATAATGATGAATAGTTATGCGTAGGAAATGTGTAAAGTGAAAAACCAACCTTCAAGTGAAAGTTTACAAGAGTATTTTTAGGGGAAGGGAGCTAGGGCAACACATCTAGTCCCTTCCTTTCTTATTGGGCTTTGGCATAGGCTCATGGGCTTTCTACATGAGCCTACCCTTAATTACTAACATAAAAGCCTAATTAAGCAACATATTACATATTAATTACTAACACTTGAAATACAAGTTAAGAGTGATTCCAACAATCTCCCCCTAAGTGTTAGTGATGACTCCAACAATCTTGAATAAGTTGTTGGTGTTGATGTAATAGCGGTTGCTTTGACGTCTTCTGGCATTCCTCTTTCTTGTGAGAAGAAATGGACAACAAAAGCTCAGGAAGCGGTATGACCGCAACCTCGCGAACCGCAGACTCTTTCGCTTCGATTCCTAAATCTTCAACCATCATTTTTAACCTAAACAAAAATTCACACTAATTTCAATAAGTAACAATTTAGATCACAATAAACAGATCATATAGTCTGTTAGTATATATAATTGGATTGAATTAAAGTTCGTTAGATCTAACTTTCGATTTGATTCTTACTTTTTGGTGGTGGTTCCGGCGATGACGATGACGACGACGACGACGGTGGTGGTGGTGAGAACGTGTTTGTTTAATTCATTTCTTGTGTTTTATTATATCTTTTTCGGTATTTAGAAAAGTTGAAAGATAAAAGTTCAAAATAGCGTGTATATTTGTTCAAGGTAAGTGTAATTATAAATAAGCAGTGATTGGCATGCCTAATTTTATGCGTACATTTGTCAAGATCAATGGTGAGTTTGAGTAGAGAGAAAATATGGAATACATGTTTCTAACAATGAGTGGATTAGGCATAATATTAGTCATATGAGTTAGGCATCCACATCATTTCTCATTATAAATAGTGTGATAGTTTACGGTGTGTTTGGTTGGATATTTTGGATTAGATTTTACGTTTGATGTGACAATAACATTTTGTTTGATTCATTCTTTTGAGAAAAAGAATAATAGATAAAATGAATTTTCATTTCACATCAATTTAGAGGGTTCTGGCAAAACCCGTAGAACCCATCATATTCTAGTTTCTACTCTCACATACTCTTTTTATAAATTTTTAAATAATATTTTTGTATTATACTTTTATTATAAAATATATTTAATAAATGCATTTTCTCTCTCCAAATCTTAGGGTGTGTTTGGTTCAAACTCGGGAAAAAGAAAACTAAAGGAGATGATAATGGTGAGGAAAGGGAAAGAAAAGCATTTCTTCTAATTTATTTGGTAATGGCCCATTACCCACTATTGGGTAATGGGTCATTGCATTATACTCTAACAAGCATATTTTTTCATTATCTTTCTCATTCTTTACCCCCATAACCCTTTACCAAGCATGGCCTTAAACCAAATCCAAATCCTAAACCAAATACAAATTCAAATTCAAATCCAAACCCACTTATAAACCAAACGGACCCTTAAGCTTTAGTGTTAGGTGCGATGGTATGACGTTTTTAAAGCAATAATATATATATATATATTTATGTCATATTTCATAATTATATGAGTGATAAACATTAGTAAATGCAAGCCCAAATATAAAATATTAGTAAATATAAGCCTAAATCCCAAATATTAGTAAATTCTTTAAACGCTTAACGCCTTTTGCCTTTACGCGCTTTTTCACGTCTTTCTACGTCTCAACTCACACCACGCTTAAAGCTGGCACCTTGGTGTATTTCGTAACTTTGAAGACATGCCTCACGTCTTAGAGCTGTCATGACGCGCCTTTTAGAACTCTGGGTGTAACACATTCGGATATGCTAATGTTGGTATCTTAATAATAAGGCCCTTTTGGTATTATTATTGGTATACGAGAAAAAGAAGAGTGATAAATAAATATTTAAATATATATTTAAAATAAAATTATTAATTTTTTATATTGAAAAAGTGTATGAAGAGTGAAGTAAAAAAATGTACGGTAATTATCTTGAAGACTTTTCAAATAGTTGTTGTCAACGGTTTGATTTCTATTCTCAAAATGTCAGTCAAATAATGTTTTAATGTCTTTTCAAATGAAAACACATCCTAAAGTAATAAACCAAACGACTCCTAAGTAATCCAACCAATTTAATGTAGAAACATTTTTTCATCGAGTAAATTGCAAAAATCATCCTTGTAGTTTGGACAAATTGCATGTTTCGTCTTTATGGTTCATCAAGTGTAAAAATTATTCTTATTTTGCACTGTTTGGAATCATTTTGGTCCTTCGGTACTAACTTTTTAGAAACTACACGGACGATTTTTGCAATGCCGAGGGACTAAAATGAATCCAAAAAGTGCAAAATAAGGACGATTTTTGCACTTAATGAACCACAAGGACGAAACATGCAATTTGGCCAAACCACAAGGACCATTTTTGCAATTTACTCTTTTTTCATCTTTTTAACTTTCACTAGTCGGGTACCTGAGTGTTGCAGCGACATGTATCAGGCAATATAATTTATTTGGGTTCACATGTTTTGTGGAAATGGTTACGAGTTACGACATCAACGTAAAAACATTAAACCCTTCCATAATGTATTAAGCCTTGGAAGAAACACTAATGAGGTCAATTGCTTTAAGTACATCAACAACCACTTACGGTACCCTCAACTCTCACCCACATCAATTTTCTCTCTCTTTTACCATCATCTCACTTTTCACTTTCACCCATCTCAGACCACTTAAACTTTCAACACATTTTTTTATTTATTAAAATACCCACTTTTATAAAAAAAAAAATGCCCCACTAAATAATCATACACACTCACAAACTAAATAATAAATAATATAAACATGTTTAGTGAAGAGTTCACCTTTCGTTGCACATCTCTCGTCCTTGCCGTTGCCTCACTACACACTCCCAATGCATGTCACGCAGCAACATGCCTTGCCATTTGCTCACTGAGCTCCCGTAAGGGTAGTCTTAGAGAATAAAAGATGGTGATTGATATGAATGAATATGAGAAATAACATAGACATCATACTAAGATACCCCTTTTATAAGGGGTTTATGAATTTTGTTATGAACAGTAAAATGATAGTAATTCAAAAATATTAAATATTGGAGTAAAAGATTTAAAAAAAAATTTTATAATTGTCAAATAAGAGGGCTATAACAAAAATAAAGTCGGCACTAACAACTATAACACAGGTGTTACTTTGTCGACCACAATGTTATTATGGCAAAAATGAAGTCCGCACTAACAGGTGTAACACCAGTGTTACTTCGTCGACCAAAATGTTATAGCTAAAACTATTCTTTAGAAGTTACCACATTAACGCTAAAACATGCGCAAGTATTATTTAATTCTTTTTGTTTTCAGTTGATAAATAAGTATTTGAGTAAATTACACCGTTCATCCTTGTAGTTTGGCCATAATAACATCACAAGTCCTCGACTTTTATTTTTGCAGGATCGGTCCTTTTAATGAAGTTTTGTAACATTATTCGTCATTACCATTAACAACCGAGGGACTTGTGATTTTATTAAAGCCAAACCACAAGGACGAACATGTAATTGATAAGGACGGATGATGTTACAAAACTTCATTATAAGGATCGACCGCAAAAATGAAAGTCGAGGGACTTGTGATGTTATTATAGCCAAACCACAGGCACAAAGGGTGTAATTTACTATAAGTATTTAGTGTTATGTTGATGTGATAACATTTCTAAAAACTTTCGGTGTTAACACATCAATCCATCATCTCCAAACAATTTTTAGTTTCTAAAGTAGCTTATCAGGACTACGTCAACCAATAATAAGATTTCTTAGTTCTGAAATACACAAGAAGACACTCACCAAAATAACCAGTTTGGTATTACCATGGTATACATACAGTTCTAAAACCGGCATCAACATTTTTATATAAATAAGAGTAAATTACACCGTTCGTCCTTGTGGTTTACGTTGACCGACAAGTTTCGTCCTTTGACCAAAGAAGGTTTACCGTCCGTCCTTAAATGGCAAACGTTATGTAGCGTTAGTCCTTCACACTAACGGGCTCCACTAACGGGTGTTAGGCACCCATCCACTGAGGGTATTTTAGTCTTTTCTCAAACCCAATAGCATCAACTACCCCACCCTCACCCATTATCACTAACAACCACTTCTTCATTTTTTCTTATCATCTTTTTTCTCTCCCCATCTTCTTTCTCACATCACTGCCTCACCACCGGCCACTCTCCACCGCCTCTGTCACACCATCTCTGCCACACCGCCCCACCACCACCGGTAAAAATGGTGTTTGTTATGTATTTGTAAACAGGTTTGGTTCACCACAACAACCCGCTAGTATGCATACACTATAGAAGCATATCCAAATCCATTATTACCATTAGTTTTGAATAGATTATATTATCTTTTATCAATAATGAGTTGTATTGACTTGACATCAAATCTTGTATCAAAGTGCTTTTTTGCACGTATTCGATTAGACTCTTGTTCAGAAGACATATTTGGGTTGTTTAATACATTAACGTGGCAGTAGTATGGCACACAAGAACAAACCAATTATATATGTCACAACTCATAGGTATATTTGAGGCACCTTCAAGTCTTGAACCATGTAGCTGGTTGAGGTCTTCAATCTAAAAACCAACATTAAGAAGCATTATTGTTGCATCAGTTTTTTGTTTGGTAGGTGTTGAAATTCGGGTGGGTTTTGAACCGAGAGCCAACAACACCCCTAGTGGATTGTTGTGGTGAACCGAACCCGTTTAAAAAGACATAACAAACACCATTTTTACAGGTGGCGTTGGGGCTGTGTGGCAGAGATAGTGTGACAGAGGTGGTGGAGAGTGGCCGGTGGTGAGGCGGTGATGGTGTGCAAAATGATTTTTTTGTGAGAAAGAAGATGGGGAGAGAAAAAAGATGATAAGAAAAAAAAAGTGGCTGTTAGTGATAATGGGTGAGGGTGGGGTAGTTGATGCTAGTGGGTTTGGTAAAAGACTAAAATACCCTCAGTGGATGGGTGCTTAACACCCGTTAGTGTGGAGGACTAACGCTACATAACGTTTGTCATTTAAGGACGGACGGTAAACCTTTTTTGGTCAAAGGACGAAACTTGTCGGTCAACGTAAACCACAAGGACGAACGGTGTAATTTGTTGGAATTATATATCATGACATTCAATAAATAAAACACAAAAAATCAAAGTATACATGCGGAAGCGTATAGGAAAGATTAACGAATAATTAATTAACATAAACAAGAATATGCTTACCTTTATTGATTCTAGCCGAACAAGAATCAATTCCACAAAACTAGCAATTGGATGAACCCTAATTAGGGTTTATAGGATTATGTGAATTATCGCTTACCGTTTTGTAATTCAATCCAAGAATACTAACAATAATGTGTTAGTACCACTTTCTTGTACACACGTAATATACCAAATTAAAGGAATGCTAGTTTTAATTAAACAAATAACTTTGAGTTTGTAAAAGCTATGGATCGACTCCCAAGAGTAGTAGTCGACCGAATTTAAGCAAACACACACAAAACAATTTAGGTTTTAGCTTAATGAGTACAAGAGATGCAAAACACAAGACCCCTAGCCTTGTATATATACTAAAATAAACTAGGTGAACAAGTTTGAGTTTGAGTTTGGTTGGGTTTGGTCCTTGTGGCCGATCGGTTGTAACATCCCACAAGGGATTCCGGAACATTCCCAATATTTGAAATCTAGTCCTTTCCAATTACATTTAACGACCGTTAGTCCATTACACTTAATTACTTAACGTCCGTTATAATTATTTCGTTTAATTAATAAATTAATATAACATTTACATTTAATTATTAACTTTAATTCTCATATGCAAAGTGTGCAATCCTGTGGTCTCGAGTTCGATCCTAACTCACATCTACAAATTTATATCCATAAAACCAACAGCTCTCACTTGGATATATCTTAATAGAGTGATCACATCGGTTAGCGTCTAGCAACACTTCGATGCCTCTAGTACAACTCGAGTAAGGCTCCTGGAAAACCTTTTAATGATTTCTCATTATTATTATCCTTTTGTTTCTAATACCACGTTAAATAAATATATGGAATTAAGTCATTCTTTATTCAACTATTCTGTTTCTCGTTATAAGTGATTGACCAAATTTACCAAATCTTCTAAACGTATTTAGGGGGATGATAACGCTCAAATTGTGCATGTTTTTAGTAGCGTTATCCATGCTTTTATGTGTGTTATTTGGTTATAATCATATGCTTTTGATGCTTAATCGTACAAAAGTGCGTTTGCTAGTTCATTTGTAGCCAAGTACAGGAAAGTGGAGAAAAAGACGGAAAAAGAAGTAAAATATGAAGATTTCTCCATATCTGAAGAATTCCGACAAAAGCAAGACTTGTGGAGTATATTAGAGATGATAAATTCATCAAGATGGTGGTCCAAAGACTCAAGAATAAAGTTCAAGAAGGAAACGAAAGAAATGAAGAAAAGAAGCTTAAACGAAGACATATTGGAAGACTCGTTGTTCCCGACACACCTTCACCATTTTGGACATATCTTTTGCATACGAACTCCGATTTAGGTGATTCAAGTGGCCACAGAAAGCTAAGAGAAAGATCTACAACTTTCCTGTTTATGACTTTCTGTGATTTTGCTCCAACCGATCGGTCGAGCCCCGCAACCGGATCCGGTTGGAGAATGGTCAGAAGACCAACCGATTCGGTTGGAGCCCAACCGGATTCGGTTGGAGGGCCTGTTTCAGCCATTTCTTCATTTTTAAGACTCCAAACTTGTCCCAAACGATTCTAGATCCTTCCCACTCAGTTTCTAGTCCCTTCTAATCTCCTTGGCCTCCAAGAAATGCATTGAATACCCCAAGGGCTTGAGAGTAGTATAAATAGCACTCATTTGTGCTTGTTTTCATCATCCCTTCTCCATCCTTCTCATCCCTTTCACCCACCACTCCATCTCTAGGTGTGAAATTCGATCCTCCACCCTTAAGGACGAATTTCCACCTAAAACAACATCCCTCTCTCAACTTACCTTCACCAAAGGTGTGAAATTCGATCCTCCACCCTTAAGGACGAATTTCCACCAACTATCCACCAAACTTATCTTCCCCAAAAGACCACAAACCTCTACCATTTCCAGAAGTATGCTTGGTTAGAAGTTGTAGTTGATTGGAGGCTTGAAGGAGTGCTATAATCCTTCACCATTGCCTAATGTAATATTACTTTGGGTAAACTCTTGTTACTTTTATGATGTTGAATGCTATTGTTCATGTTTGGTTCTTTGATTGTGTTGATTATGTGATTCTTGTGAATGTTGTCTTAATACTTGTTTATTTCATATGAGAACTTGTGATAAAAGGATGTTTGGATAATTGTAGTGTTTGTTTGGAATATGTTGATAACATCATATTTGGTTGAAATGGAACTTGATCTTGTTTATTGTTTTGGTTGATCATTGTTGAGTCTAATGTCGAAATATTCTTAACAATGGTTAGTTCCAATTCATTAATCGACAAATGATTTTGGTCTTGTACTTTGTGACGATTGTGCAAGAGAATTAATAAACATAACAAGTAAAGGTTTAATTTGGATTATGGCCGAAAGGAATCTTTTGAATATGTGTTCTCATTATCTTTCAAGTAAATGGAACTTCATGGATTAATAACATCAAAGTATAAGGGCCGAAAGGATTATTTCTTTGTTGTTTAGGCAAAAGGCTCATGACATGACCACTTGATTGAGGCTTATGCACATTTGATTTATAAAACACTAAACTATTATTATAGGTTCTATCTTTAATAGTATGTTTTCCAAACTAAACATCCTAATATCCTTGTGATCATTTGTCTAAACATGTATGTTCTTTGTGTGCTTTTCCTTAGTGGTTTGATCCGTGACAATCATAACCACGACCTTGATACGTGCTTGTTCTTATATCGCTTTTCTTGTTGGTTTGATATGTGACAATCATAACCATCAACTTGTTACTTGCTTAAACAAACAAACGACACTTGTAGTGCAACCAAGTCTCTTGGGACGACCTTGATTTACCATATACTATACTACAACTTGACTAGGGTATACTTGCCCGAATGTGTTCCTAGTTAACCGGTAATTCTTGTTACAAATTTAAAACCATGATGAAACACATCAAGTTTTTGGCGCCGCTGCCGGGGACTTGCGTTTGTATTCTTGTGTTTGCTTGTTTTGTTTGCTTGAATTGAATTGCTTGCATGCTAGTTTGTTCGAATGATATAATTGCCTTTGCTCATGAATAATTGTTTCGTTGCTCTTATTTGATTGCTCTTGATGTTTGCTAATGAAGTGTGCTCGAAATCGTTTGCGAAAAACCCACCAAAACCACCCAGATCACTCCAACCGAATCGGTTGGCACTCCAACCGGATCGGTTGGAAGCTTCGTACTTAATAAAACCACTACAACCGATCGGTCACTACCCGTAACCGGATCCGGTTGTGTGTTCTAAAAAAAAAAAAAAAATTCCATGTGTTTCTTGTTTCGTGTGTTTGTTTTTTTTATGTGATCTCTTGCATGTTTGTGTTCTTATTGTCTATATTAGTTCCATATTAATTTTGAATAAGACTATCTTGTTTTGGATTATCTTGTTTGATTTGAGTTACGTGACTAATTATGTTTGCTTGCGTCTATGTGATTGTCGTTTTTCTGTTTCGTGCTTATTTTTGTTTTAAGTGTTGTTTTATGTTCGTGATAGTTAATATGTGTTTTATTTAGTTTTGTTTATTTAATTGTGTTCGTAACCTTTCGTGTTCTTATTTTACTTTATCAATAAAAGGGTTGAAACAAAATTGGTTCAAAAAAAAAAAAAAAAAAAAAAAAAAAAGTCGCCTCTAACCGATCAGTTACTCCCCGTAAGTGGTTCGGTTGGAAGGTTGGTCACATTTGGTTCATTCCAACCGATCGGTTACACCCCGTAACCGATTCGGCTGGACTAATCTGTTAAAAAAATCCGTTTTTATTTATTTTATTTTTTTGTGTTTGTGTTTAGATAGAATAAGTTTAACTGTCTTTTTGTTTTTGCAAGAGTATCATTTTTTTGTTTGTTTTTTTTTTCATTTTAAATTTTTTTATTTTAGTACATTGTGAATAAATAAGTACATGTGTTTTAAAAATAAAAGTGTTTTGAACTTTGTGGGTATGTTCACTGGAAACCCTCACGAGACTATAACTCGTCCACTCGGGCCACCGAGGGGTTTAAAGGCTTGTTGCATGCGCTAAATGCAACCGTGATGCCTACGAAAGTGAGTTTTAGGATTTTACGCGTTTTGTAGTTTAGTTTATTTTTGCAGATTGAATAAGCTCTTGGAGGAAGGATTGGTTGGATCGTGAACCTTACACTCTTGATTGGACATTTTTGGATGAGAATTCGATTGATCTCACACGCATATGCTAGCGCTTGCGTAGCACTTTATCATATGGAGTTCGATCGCTATTTCTTCGGCCCGGGAGGTTTCGTTTCTCTTAGACTTATAGTTTTATTTTCCCTACTTTACATGCTTTGAAGTTTTCGCAATTGCTTTATTTTGTTTCTTTGTTATTTTTCCTTTGTTGGTTTGTTGGTAAATTATTTTAATAAATTGACTTTTTTAAGTCCCTCGAAAGTAAGGCTCACCCATTGTAAACAAACTGTGTGAGAGGTACAAGGCGGGTCTCCCTGATTCCCTAAAGAAGTTTGGTTTTTAATATGCTTCGCGCTGACCTGCTTCTCCGCTTCTTTGTGCGTTTCATGGAGCTACCGAGAACTCGTAGGACAAGAATAAGTCATGTTGCTTTTTAAAAAAAAATACAAATTAAAAAAAAAAATTAATTAAAAAAAAATTAAAATAGAAAAAAAAAAAGAAAAAAAATAGTCGTAACTAGATTTTTAAGTTATTTTTCTTTTGTGTGCTTAACTTAAGTGTGGGAGGAAAGTATTATTGTGAAAAGCGAAACTAGTTTTCAAATTCCAGATTTATGGGCCAATATTTAAAATTTTGTGAACTTGTTTGCCCTCTTGATCTAGTTGTTTTTACGCTTATATGTTAATATATTAGAATAACTGGATCAATCCACTGGTGAAATCGGTAATTTTTGAAAAACTTGAGATGTGTCCCGATTAATATTGCAATCCATTCTGGGATCGATGACATTTGCTAGCATATATTATAGCCCTTTTCACTAAATTGTGAGGATTTGAGCCTATTTCTTATTAGCATACATCTTTTATGCTTGAATTCTTTTGCTATGAGTGTGCCGGTGATTTTATTTATTCTAGAACTTGTACTTGTAAATCATTACCATACCACAGTAAGATCACATTTGTGTGATATAAGTGTATTCGTGTGATAAAGAGGCACCTTAGGAATAAAACCAAATGGCCTTCCGTTTACATCTAATGATATATTAGCTAACCACATCGGTTAGTTAACCACCCACATGGACCCATTTGTTAGCGCTCATCTTTAGCGCTAGATACCATTAGTACACCCTCCGAGCCATCCCTTTCTTTTTGTTAAATCCAGAAAAATACAAAAATATTTTACACTTTAAACCTTAGCCTACCCCTTGTCAATGTCTAAATGGTTGGTTGCTAGTTGCTTGGTATGATTGGATTGTTTTTGATGATTATGAGTTAGCCGCACTTTGCCATTCGTGTGTGCTATTCCGACAAAGACGAAGGATGCATACTTCTTATTTGTATTTTTGTGGTGTATGCTTATACAAAGTGTGGGGGAGATGTGATGTATGAAAAAAAAAAAAAAAAAAAAGTCTTAAAAAGAAAAAAAAAAATGAAAGAAAAAAATATATGTGATGACAATTATAGCCAATGTGCTATATTATTATGTAGATGAAGGAATAAGAAGTATGTTTGCGATATCGATTAGCCAATGTGCTAAGACGTGATATATGTATTTGGTGATCGATATTTGAAGAAGAGAAGATTGTAACTATAATCATTTTCGGGTTTGCGGTTTGTTAGGTGACTAGCAACATGGGTATTAGATTTGACTTTATTTTTCTTTTAACACCAATTTCATTAATATTCCCATGCCTTATCCATACCCTTTAATCCCCCGAAGCCTATCATTATAACCCGAGTAAAAGCCCTCTTTAGATGTTTACACTTGGTGCTTACGCCACGTCAGTGGAGTTTTGTTTCTTGTACAAGCCTATGGTAATATTTAGATCATGACTGAGCAATATGAGTGTACTATTCCTTAATACTATCTATCAAATTGAGTGTTGAGTGAATTATACATCCGTTCTTTTTCGTGAGGTGCTTAGCCATGTTATCAAGCGAGAGAATCCATGGGTATTGTCAAACATCTCGATTTTTCACCTCTTGAAGCTTAAAATGATGAATCTTATCTTGTACTTGTACTTGTACTTGGTAGATTTGCATCATATTTTTATTAATCATCTTTCATGCACCATGTGGGATTTTTTATTTCTTAATTTCTAGATTTGCTTGAGGGCAAGCAAAACCTTAAGTGTGGGGGAGTTTGCGCTCATTTTTCTCTTATTTTCATATATGTTAAAAAAAAAAATATAAAAAAAGCCAAAAATATTTCGATTTTAAATTTTTTCTTTTTGTTTTGTCATTTAGGTATGTGTTTATTTTTCTTTTCTTAGATTTGCTTGAGGGCAAGCAAAGTTTAAGTGTGGGGGAATTTGATAACGCTCAAATTGTGCATGTTTTTTATGTGTGTTATTTGGTTATAATCATATGCTTTTGATGCTTAATCGTACAAAAGTGCGTTTGCTAGTTCATTTGTAGCCAAGTACAGGAAAGTGGAGAAAAAGACGGAAAAAGAAGTAAAATATGAAGATTTCTCCATATACGAAGAATTCCCGACAAAAGCAAGACTTGTGGAGTATATTAGAGATGATAAATTCATCAAGATGGTGGTCCAAAGACTCAAGAATAAAGTTCAAGAAGGGAAACGAGAAAGAAATGAAGAAAAGAAGCTTAAACGAAGACATATTGGAAGACTCGTTGTTCCCGACACACCTTCACCATTTTGGACATATCTTTTGCATACGAACTCCGATTTAGGTGATTCAAGCGGCCACAGAAAGCTAAGAGAAAGATCTACAACTTTCCTGTTTATGACTTTCTGTGATTTTGCTCCAACCGATCGGTCGAGCCCCGCAACCGGATCCGGTTGGAGAATTGTCAGAAGACCAACCGATTCGGTTGGAGCCCAACCGGATTCGGTTGGAGGGCTGTTCGACCATTTCTTCATTTTAAGACTCCAAACTTGTCCCAAACGATTCTAGATCCTTCCCACTCGGTTTCTAGTCCTTCTAATCTCCTTGGCCTCCAAGAAATGCATTGAATACCCCAAGGGCTTGAGAGTAGTATAAATAGCACTCATTTGTGCTTGTTTTCATCATCCTTCTCCATCCTTCTCATCCCTTTCACCCACCACTCCATCTCTAGGTGTGAAATTCGATCCTCCACCCTTAGGACGAATTTCCACCTAAAACAACATCCTCTCTCAACTTACCTTCACGAAGGTGTGAAATTCGATCCTCCACCCAGGACGAATTTCCACCAACTATCCACCAAACTTATCTTCCCAGACCACAAACCTCTACCATTTCCGAGTATGCTTGGTTAGAAGTTGTAGTTGATTGGAGGCTTGAAGGAGTGCTATAATCCTTCACCATTGCCTAATGTAATATTACTTTGGGTAAACTCTTGTTACTTTTATGATGTTGAATGCTATTGTTCATGTTTGGTTCTTTGATTGTGTTGATTATGTGATTCTTGTGAATGTTGTCTTAATACTTGTTTATTTCATATGAGAACTTGTGATAAAAGGATGTTTGGATAATTGTAGTGTTTGTTTGGAATATGTTGATAACATCATATTTGGTTGAAATGGAACTTGATCTTGTTTATTGTTTTGGTTGATCATTGTTGAGTCTAATGTCGAAATATTCTTAACAATGGTTAGTTCCAATTCATTAATCGACAAATGATTTTGGTCTTGTACTTTGTGACGATTGTGCAAGAGAATTAATAAACATAACAAGTAAAGGTTTAATTTGGATTATGGCCGAAAGGAATCTTTTGAATATGTGTTCTCATTATCTTTCAAGTAAATGGAACTTCATGGATTAATAACATCAAAGTATAAGGGCCGAAAGGATTATTTCTTTGTTGTTTAGGCAAAAGGCTCATGACATGACCACTTGATTGAGGCTTATGCACATTTGATTTATAAAACACTAAACTATTATTATAGGTTCTATCTTTAATAGTATGTTTTCCAAACTAAACATCCTAATATCCTTGTGATCATTTGTCTAAACATGTATGTTCTTTGTGTGCTTTTCCTTAGTGGTTTGATCCGTGACAATCATAACCACGACCTTGATACGTCTTGTTCTTATATCGCTTTTCTTGTTGGTTTGATATGTGACAATCATAACCATCAACTTGTTACTTGCTTAAACAAACAAACGACACTTGTAGTGCAACCAAGTCTCTTGGGACGACCTTGATTTACCATATACTATACTACAACTTGACTAGGGTATACTTGCCCGAATGTGTTCCTAGTTAACCGGTAATTCTTGTTACAAATTTAAAACCATGATGAAACACATCAGGGGATTTTGGGTGCGGCCGCACAAACATCTTGTCAACCCTACGAGGGGCCCAACAGTATCAAACTCCAAATAAATTTGAAGGAACAAATTCTATCTTGACTACGAGACTAACCCACAAACTTTGTAATTACGAAACAACCCTTATGACTACCGATTCACGATAGCATTAAGTTGCTCCACAAAAATGCACTACATTCATGACACTTATCTGGTATCTCAAGTCTGAAGATAACTATTCATAATTTACTTATAACAATATCCACAAAGTAAATTATGTAGTTGGGATAAGTCCTATATTCAATTCATTGAATCATCTGAAAATGGTATGCATTCTCATCAATATACTTTCAAGTATATTCTATCTCAGATTTGTCTTAGTTTAATGATATTCCCATATCGTTAATCGACAACGGACAATTTAGAATAACTAAGTTACTCATGGATTAAACATGCAGATATATGACAACAATATTATAAATGAAAATAAACATAATCCAAACTTTATTTCATCAAAATAATAAATGTTTTACAATATCCTTTATCCAAATGCTAATCACAGTTCTGTATGAAACTATTAGCTAAACGAAGTCCAATTCCATTGGCAATTCCAATAAGCTTGTCTCTAGCCAAAGCCTTAGTGAAAGAATCAACTAAGTTATCATATGTGTGAACTTTCAATAGATTTATTTCACCTTCACGGACTTGTTCCCGAACATAGTGACACTTCCGTAGAAAATGTCTGGTGCCCTTCATGACTCCAGGTTCATTGGCAAATATGATTGCAGCAGAATTGTCACAATACATATCAATAGGTGATTCAATTGAAGGCATCCAGTCAATTGCTCCTCCATTGATGACAAAGACATAACCCGTCTGAGACTTCATATTTTAAACTTTGTAAATTAAATTTTTCCCTTTCGTTTGTGAGAGCACGCATAATGATTGGGGAGGATCATATATAACAATTTTGTGTCATTGCTTTGTTTATGCAGATAATTATTACTATATTGAAAAGAAGGTAAACAAGAAACTGTCCAGCAAAATTTCTCTTTCTTACCTCAAAAGTCTAGCAAAAACAGCTTGGATAACACGAAACAATAAACAAATCCAACATTTCCAATAAGTACAAAACCGGTTATAACTACCAACAGCAGGTTACTGGCCGAAAAGTTAACAAATGAAGTCAAAATTAATCCCACACATATTTAGACTGGAGGAGTGTAGTGTGGTACACCAATGTAGGATAGCAGATCAATTCTAACATCAGCAAACCCACCATCACCCCAGTCCTTACCCCAAGAATTTTTAATATGAACGGTATGTTCTTTAGGGTTGGCACTCCTGAAATCTGCACCAACAATGAGGATAGCATGGTAGCCAAATTTTTCATCCTTCGGTTTAGCTTGATTTTTAAGTAGGTAAGTCTTTATTACTCCCATGAAAGGATATCCAGGTCCTTCAAAGTTTTTTGCAACTGCAGGCCTAAAATGATTATAGTTGCGAACTTCAGTAAAGCTGTCAACAGTATAGCGAATAACACATTCCCGATGGCAATGTGCCCAATCAGTTGATAACACCCGAGGTACCCCTTCGTAGGGGTAGTCTGCCGTCGTCTCAAAACCAAGCATTGGGTCGGTGCAAAACTCTTGAAAAACCCTTTCGACCCTTATCAAGTTAATCCCCCATTCAAGACAACACTCAGCGGACATGAAATCATTCATGCCTATTCTTTTGTTGATCCTATGAACAATAGTAACCAAATCAGCAAATACAAAAAAACCACATTGACCCCCACCATCGCCTCTTCCAGCAGGCCCTCTGTTTTTCTGATTAGATACTCCAGTTGCCCATTTTTTGCATGACCAACCCTGAGACCTAGTCTTCCTGCATGTCCCACCAAAACTTTATTAAAAATAAAAACGACGAAGCTTTTAAAAAAATAAAATCAGTGATGATAAAACAAAGCAAGAATGAAATAAACTCGAATAAGTTGGGGTTAAAAAATCATCTACTTTGTTTCTTAACAGTCCTTCAGCATTATGACAAGCCTAAAAATGTACAAAGCCGTATGAGATAGCGGTTTGCTATTGGATATGGCCTTAGGCAGAACCTTTTTGTGAAAGCCTAATGCATAAATCTCGGCTACCAATCAAACACTCTCTATTCTAACCATAGAAGACAAGTTCGCTTTCCAATAAAAAGTAAACATATTTACTCCATGTTCGTTATCAAAATAAGCCACTAGAAAATTAAAACATAACTCTAATAAAAACATATGAATTAAAACGAATGAAACATGGAAGCATGAGCAGCATGCATTTGTGTCTATTATAAAATTATGTCCAGAGTGTCTGAACCAAAGACCATCTAATTCTCAATGCATAAGATGTATACTACCATGAAACTATCAATCAAACAGAAAAACTAACTCCTTAACATTTAATCATACAGCTCATGATTGCAAATATAACATTTAGATTACAGAAAAATACTAACAGATAACAAGATACGGAAATCATGTTAAGCTATTTTTCTTAAACCAAAAGTTAACCGATGAATGTACGAGTGTAACTGTTACAAAAATATTAAACTGAGTAAACTTACGCATGTTGATAACTGATTGCTTCATGGCTGGAGTCCTGAGAAATTGAAATGATGTTAACAAGACAATTCCATAAAAACATACAAGTAATAAAAACACAGCAATGAGCAATCACAAAAACAACTACTGAAGATATAACTTATAAGAGCCACAATAGTAGCTAACAAACTGCATTAACTATAGAAAACTTGCACTTGTCCCTAGCTTGTATATAACTATCAAAAAACAGCTTTTGTAGTAAAAGATGAAACCAAATAATACTCGATAAAAATAATAAGTCAAAATACGCGAAATCAAAATAAGACAAGTATTTAATCAAACACAATTACAAATCATAATCAATGCAGATGTTTTGTTGTTTTTTTTGTGGTTGAGTAGGTAGCCGCCAATTTTAGAGAGTAATATCGTTTGTGGGAAGTGAAAACCTAGCTTCATGCCAATGTATTAAAATGATGGGCCAATCTGGACATATGTACTTTTAATCTTTGGGCCTTTAGTTGCTTGTAAACTGATGGGCATGGGCCGTATCTATGATATTGACCTATGTTTAGCTGTACTAAACTTCAAAATCCAAAGGAAAGTTTTATTGCACAATGAGGTGGTTGGTTATAAGAACGTATGTTGCATCTAGTAGCTTGTATAAAAAGCTAGAAATGTTGTTTCTGGTAAGTGAAAACCTAAAGCTGGGCTAACGAAAGCCCATGTGGTACATTGTGTTTAGATTAGATTAACTTACATTTGTGAAATTCGGTTTACTAAACTAACATTGTGTTTTCGTTAAGAAACAAGAAAAACAACTAAAATTTGGTTTGTAGTTTTCTTTGTTAAGTTAGAAAATTAGGGATTTTGTATAAAACATTTTGTAGAAAACAAGGGTGTTTTACCTCAACATGCTTTAAAACCCTCAAACTTAAAAGCGTGAAGAATTTTGTCAAAACAAAATCATCAGTGTGAAAAATTGTTTTGAAACCCTCACACTTCACTACACCCAATTGGTTCACACACATGCTAGTGTGAATTTTTTTATTCACACTTTAAAGTGTGCCAACATGATCTAATAAGTATGAGTAAGTTGCTATTTTGTTGTAGTGACAAAACGCACCCAAAGAGTTTATCAAGTTCACCACAGAATAGAGGAAAAAAAACTGTTTACCTCCTATAAATTTATTTTCTTTACTTTGAAGTGAAAGTGAAAAACCAAAGAAAAGAAGGGAAATGATTGGTTTTTGTATCAAAACTTTCAGTGCAGGAATAAAAAAGTGACTAACAAATTTTTAATAGTTTTTCTTTTTTTCTCCCTACCACTTTCTATATTTCCTTTTCCTTTACTCTTTACTCAAAGAAAAACTTAAGAACAAAATGTAAGACTCAAAAACACAATATAAGACTAAAAAATTTCGAGTCTGTATCTAATGCACAAGTTTGAAGATACAGTCTTATAGTATAGCAAAATAATATCTACCGCACAAGTTTAAGAACGTGATTTTTCTCGGTTTTAACCAAGATGAAAACCGGTTTGAACCAAAATTTTAATCACTTCGTTTCAGAATAGCTTATAAATAATCCCCAACCGATGACCCCGAATCTAATAAACCGATGGACAGCCCTACTCAAAACAACCGTAAAACTATCTAATTAGAATCATTTATTTTATATTTGCTTTGTGTCGTATAATACACATCATGAAGTAACAACTAACAAATGATAAACTGGATACTAGTACGAATCCCTTAAGAGATACTTCTTAAAGATTGAATTTAAGATACTTGCATACCCATTATCACCAACACATCACACTAAACATGAATTAAAATTAAACTATGAAAAATGCTTTAAGTGTGCATGCATACCGTCACACAAACCATTGTTGTTAACCACGAAAAGTAATCCTACAATCCTTTTCACCACCATTCTCTATTGTATCGATCAAAACAATCTTGAAACACACTCGCCACCACCATTCGATCAAAACAATCTTGAAAAGCACACGCCACACCACCATTCTCTATAGTATCGATCAAAAACAATCTTGAAACACACATGCTCATTTGCCAGTATACACATATACGTTCAGCCATGACGATATAAGCCTACACACGCACCAATGAATAAAAACGGCCATACCTCTTTTCCTTATATAGTGTAAAACTTAGGGTTTGTGGTTAATTAACATGGGCTAATGACCCCTTAATCACGGCCCAAACCATATACCCAACTTTATTTATTAACTATATACATGTATTATAAATCTTTTACTTGTAACACGTGAATTTCATTCAACCATAAGATCAAAGTTAATTACTTTCATCTCAGCCGTCTAAAATATGTCACTCCTTTACTTGTAACTAGCGGATTTTCCCGCACGTTGCCGCGGAGACATTTTTTTTTTGAAAAATATTTTGTTTTGTAAATTTTTTTGATGGGAGTGTGTTCAAGGTAGTTTTGTTTTAAAAAGTTTATAGATACCTAAGTGCACTTTCAACATGTATGCCTATTTTAGTTGTATTCGGGTTCATCTAAACCCACTCTGTCTTCAATGTTTGTCAAATCAGTTGTTGATGCACCAAGACCTCCAAAACCAATCAACAGAATCCACAAACCTGAATCCATTCCGTTACTACACCTAATAAATAATTACTAACATAACAACCAGACAGATAAAAACCTCAAAAACCCAAACAGTTCAAATATAAACCACTTCACAGTTGAAAATTACTTAAAAGAAAATCTGACCTGCTTTTTCTGGACTCCCAGCTTAGGTGTTGATGGCTTTGCTGCATCTTTCTTTGGCGCCTAATATTTGAAATTCAAAAAAAAAAACAATAAGAAAAAGTTTAAAGAAATAAAACAAAAAAATAGTAACAAAATTAAGATATGATGATGGTATGCGATTTTACCATAAATGCAGATGTTTTTTTGTAGCTGCCAATTTGAGAGAGTGATATTGTTTGTGGGAAGTGAGTGAAAACCTAGCTTCATGCCAATGTATAAAATGATGGGCCAAATCTTGACATCTGTACTTTTTAATCTTTGGGCCTTTAGTTGCTTATAAACTGATGGGCATGGGCCGTATCTATGATATTGTGTTTTAGTCTTATACTCTAAACTTTCATGACTGTAAATAAAAAGTTCTTAAGTTTTTGAGTCTTACTCTAAACTTTCAAGACTGTAAATAAAAAGTTTTTGTTCTTAAGTTTTTATTTATAAAGTTTTTAGTCTTACATTTTGAGTCTTACAATATAAGACTAAAAACTTTCAAGTCTGTATCTAATGCACAAGTTTGAAGATAGAGTCTTATAGTATAGCAAAATAGTATCTACCGCACAAGTTTAAGAATGTGATTTTTCTCGGTTTTAACCAAGATGAAAACCGGTTTGAACCAAAATTTTAATCACTTCGTTTCAGAATAGTTTATAAATAATCCCCAACTGATGACCCCGAATCTAATAAACCGATGGACAGCCCTACTCAAAACAACCGTAAATCTATCTAATTAGAATCGTTTATTTTATATTTGCTTTGTGTCGTGTAATACACATCATGAAGTAACAACTAACAAATGATAAACTGGATACTAGTACGAATCCCTTAAGAGATATACCCATTATAACCAACACATCACACTAAAAATGAAGGTTAAAATTAAACTATGAAAAATGCGTTAAGTGTGCATGCATACCGTCACACAAACCATTGTTGTTAACCACGAAAAGTAATCCTACAATCCTTTTCACCACCATTCTCTATTGTATCGATCAAAAACAATCTTGAAACACACTCGTTTTTACCACCATTCGATCAAAAACAATCTTGAAAAGCACACGTTTTCACCACCATTCTCTATAGTATCGATCAAAAACAATCTTGAAACACACATGTTCATTTTCCAGTATACACATATACGTTCAGCCATGACGATATAAGCCTACACACGCACCAATGAATAAAAATGGCCATACATTTGTTAGGAATTAGAAATTCCGGTATAAAAGAGTCGGTCACCTCAAGTATATGTAATCGTTAGAAAGCTCGTAGTCGTAGTTCTTTTAAGTTAAGTAGTATTTAGTTAAGTAACACCGTGGAGGACGGACGGGTCTTTACCCACTGTATGCACGATCCATGACCCGTTGTGTGGCGTTTTATTGTAAGACTATAAATACTCTCTACCTTCCAAGGTAGAGAGTTGGAGCTCATAATAATATTTTTCTTTCTCTCACTATAGTTCCCAACTCTCTTCCTTTCTCTCACTAGAACTTTCTCTCTCTAACATACTTATACGCCCACTTTGATCATGGTTTAGAGTGTTTGTGAAATCTAATATCCTACAATTGGTATCAAGAGCCATGGTTTGATCACTCATCTTTCATGCTCTTTGTTTTGGTGGATTTCATAAGGTTTTTGGTGTATTAAGAGTTTAGGAGAGTTTGATTCATTTGGACAAATTCTAGTGTTAAAGTTTGAATTTTGCTTGTACTTTTGTGTTTAGGATCATCATATGTGTTTATGTTTTGAATTGGAAGGCTTAAATCATTGTGGTTTGGCTGTTTTGGATTGATAAAGTGGTTATTTGTGAAAGAAGGACGAAGCGAGTTGAGTCTCGAACTTGCTTTTCTTCGAAGCGAGTTGCTTAGTTATTTGATGCGAGTTGGTACATGCGACTTAGCTGTTTAGCGAGTTGATCTTTATGCGACTTGGGTTCTAAGCGAGTTGTTTCTTTAAGCGACTTGAGATCTAAAGCGACTTAGCTATTTAGCGAGTTGTAACGCTAGCGAGTTAACTTAAGCGACTTAGTGTTCAAGCGAGTTGATTGTGTTGCGAGTTAAGACTAAAGCGAGTTGGCTATTTAGTGACTTGATTCATTAAGCGAGTTGAGTGTGTTGCGAGTTGATGCTAATGCGACTTGGCTATTTAGTGAGTTAACTGCTTAAGCGAGTTGTGTGTTTAGCTACTTGTTCATTTAGACTTGTTACTTCTTCGTGTTACATTCTTACGGTTGTTCTTTTGGTTTAGTAAAATCCGTGAAAGAATCAATTTCGGTTTAATCAAAGAATAGTAAAATCCGTAGAATTTGTTATCATGGCAAACATCGTTCCTACCGATTAACTTCACGATGGCGAGGATGTTCAAGTCTGCGGCTCGGATACTCGCCCACCCATGCTTGACAGGCCGGACTATGACTCTTGGGCTCAACGAATCAGATTGTCTTGTCTTGGAAAAGAAAATGGGGTTAACATTCTCAAATCCATTGATGAAGGACCTTACCGAGTTGAGACTACTAGAGATGTACTTGATCTTCTTGAAGATGGAACTCGATTTACGGAATGGACGGACCAAAGATGTATGATGAGCTTGATGATAAGGAGAAAAGAGATTCGATCACGGATATCCGAGCTTCCAACATTATCTTGCAAGGTCTACCTAAGGACATCTACAAGCTTATCAATCACAACACCGAGGCAAAAGTCATATGGGATAATGTCAAGATGCTTCTTTACGGTTACGAGCTAGCTGTTGAAGACCGAGAATCACAGTTGTATGATGAATTTGAGCACTTCAAGATGAAACCGGATGAAAGTGTCTATGAGTACTATGTGAGATTTCATAAGTCGGTGAATGACATGAGGAACATCGAATGACTATGCCTAACATTCAATGAACTCAAAGTTTGTAAACAACATGAATCCCGAATGGCACAAATTTGTTACTACATGAAGCTCACTAAAGGATTGAAGAATACGAATTATGAGCAACTCTATGCCTTCCTTCTTCAAAATGAGAGGCATGCCATGTTTGAAAAGAGGATTCTTGATCGGTTCAAAGCTCGGGGAGAAGCAAGTTCAACAAATGATTCAAGCGCCTTTTACTCAAATATTGGGATTACCACCAAAGCTTCTCAAGTTGTACCAATGGGTAATGGTAATCATAAACTCATTCTGATCCAATGTTCAAACAAGGCGATGCGATCTTTGGCATAGGAAACTTCATCAATCAACGGCACTTATGATAAGTCAAAACATGAATTCTCTCCCACAAACCAACAACAACCTCGAACGACATCTAACCCGCACAATCAAGCTCTTGTCGAGAGATGGGAAGATTGTTGTGCAACCGATTCGGAAAGGCGGTATGATCGGGGAAGAGGTGGAGTGGTAGGGGTTATGTTGCAAATCGAATCGGGAAGAAATGGAAATCAAGGTCAAGCTAAGCCGATCAAATGCTATAAGCGTGGTGGTGAGGACACATTGCAAGGCGCACATCTCCAAAACGTCCACGAATCTTGAGTATTTGAGGATAAGATCTTGCTAGTACAAGCTCAAGACAATGGAGCGACTTTGGATGAAGAGGAGTTACTATTTCTTCTTGAAGGAAATGCCAAAACCTATGATCTTGATGTTGATGAACAACCGATTCAAGAGATAGGTCATAATCATCGAATGCTTTTCAAGTGGTGATTGTGATGCATACGATTCGATGTTGATGATGGACCTTCGCACAAACAATTTTCATGGCAAGCATTTCTCCAATGGTCTCTCCTAAGGTCTCTTCTTCACCACCAACTGGACCATCCAAAGACAAAATCATCTCGGGTATTAAAACTATATGATGATATTGATGAGCGAAAGATGCATAATGAAGTACAATCTTTTGAGACTTACGACTCGAGATATTGATAATATGGGTAATAGTAATGTTGTCCCACGATCAATATGTGAATCAAAGTGAAACTAAGATTGTACCAAGTAATGCATCTTCTGCGATCAATGATGACTATGTCGTTGATGAATTCACTTGCATGTACCCACGATGATTCTATTGTCTACGAACTAAATGCCTATAAAGAACGGGTTGCCATTTATGAACAACGAGCTAAGTTTGAGTTGACCACTCGTGAGCGGAAATGGATGACCAAGTGCGTACAATCATTAGAAAAAGTAATTTTAGAAGAAGTATTAAAACAAGAGTTAAATTCCTTGCAAGAAAAGCTTTCAAAAGCGCTAAGCAAAAACAAGAACTTCAAGAAAATGTGAAAATGCTTAAGCAAGAATTTAATGCAAAGGAATCAAAACTCTTGAAAGATTTTCTAATCGAAAACTTTGAAAAACAAAATTGAAAACAAGTTGTACATACAAGGAATACCATTCGATTGCTCACATGATCACTAAGCATAGAGTCTTAAGCGATAAACACATCATTGCCCTTGTTGAGGAACCTAATCACGAGGTCATTAAAAGGCTAGAATTGCACATAAGGTAATTTATGATGGTAATGAAATCCTTAAACCTAGACGAAACCTAGTTGCGTTGAGTGCTCGAGAGGAAGATAAAAATCGATGAAATCACTAGGAAAAGATGAACAAGAAACTAGGCGATCCAAAATGTAAAGAAAAGAAAGTAATCATCACACCCCATGATTACAAAAAGGAGAATTGGATTGCCTTAAACAAGTTTAAGCCTCAGACATTGTTAACTCTCGAACAAGTGTTCTGGAAAATGGATTTAGATAAGCAGAAAGCTGAAAATATTGTTGAAACCAACCCTCCTCTTAGAAAAATGCCTAGAGCGACTGTGTATCCTCCAAATACACCAATGCATCTAGTTCCTAGAACAATTGCCACTAAAAGCAAGACCTTAATCAGTCAATATGTTATCTTTCAACTATTTGTTGATTTTGAGAAAACTTGCAAGAAAAGGATCACACCTACCGGTATAACTGAAGGAGAAAGAGGTTTTGAGCAAACTAAAGAATGTTATTTAACTGAAGTCATGCCTTTCTTTAAACAACTAAAAGATCACTTTGAGAGTCTTAAAAAGGGAATGAATTCTGACATTAAAGAAATGGAAAAGGAATTTGATGCAATGATAGTTGAGGTTAGTGATTATGAGCGAGCATTAAAATATAATGAGATTGAAAGGATGAACTTGCATACACTGAATGATAATATGATTTATGAATGTATTGCTCAAGATGTGTTTTTCACTGCTACAAATCGTTCCATTAATGCTTCTCAATTTCATGAACTATCTGTTGCTCTGAAAGTCTCCCATGATCGTGTCATTGAGCTTGAAAAGACTAATTCTAAACTAACTGAGAAAATTGAACTGGATGATCACGACAATTTGGTTAAACATTTTTCTAAGCTAGAGGTTGAGCATTTTAATTTACAACTAAAATATCAACATCTTAAAGAAAATGTAAAACTTCAAATATCAAGACATCTTCGGATGCTCCAGTTTGATGCGATTTTCAAATAAACAAACGAGATGAACAGATTCATGCTCATTGTAACACGATCAGAAAGTTGAAAGCCCAAATTTCTCAATTAAAGGGTGAAAAGAACAATGTGACTGGCTCCCAAATGCCTCCTCCTTTAGATTCTCAGAATTCCCAAACGTTTCATCTTCAAAACTTAGTAAACACATTACAGCAAGAAAACGAAAGTTTTCTAGAAGAAAATGAAAAGGTTAAACGTCATTTCAATGAGTTATTTGAATCAATAAAGGTCACTCGTAACAAAAATAACGAACAAATAGCTTCATTACAAAAGGAAATTGAGAATCGAAGAGCCGGTAAAAGGAAAATGCCAATGACCAATGGGGAATGATGGACCAAAGGTACCTATGGATAACAAATATGCTTTGTCTGTGAAATATGTCCCTCCTCATCTCAGGAATAACAAACTTGCTATTCAAACATACTTCTCATCCCTTCTGCGTGAGATTGTTGAAGAGGATAAGTTAGAAAAACCGCATGATAATGCAATTGGGCATGCATGGTGATATGCCAAACGATCTCAAGAAATCCTAGAATGCCTGATCACAATATGCCCTAAGTCATTAGGTGAGAGAGTTAATCCTTTGATTCCATGTTCTATGCCTAGTGCCAAGTACGATATTCATTCGATGCCCAATGTGTTGAATGTGAACCTTCAAGTATTCGAGTGTGAATGCTAAAAAGCTTCAAGTGTGCCTCTAGTTCAAATTCGGATCCTTAGTGAAATTCTAGTGAATGAAGAAAGTGAACCTTAGTGTGCTGCATGTAGTTCGGATCCCAACATCTAAGCAGTGAAGCAAAGAGTAGTAAAACCAACTAATGTTCCCATTCCTCTACAGAGTAATTAGTGACATTAAAGGGAGCGGTCAAAGTCTCAAGACAATACAAGGAATGATAGGACCTCGCAAGCTAAGAATGTGCCTTTGGAAAAGAGTAGAAGAACAATCTAGGAACTTTATGTTTGAGCCGAATAAAGCGAATCGTGTTGATTCTAGTATTAGCCTTAGGCGTCTTGTAATTAATTCAATTCGATACTATTTGCAAACCTTGTAATGATGATTGCTTGAATTACATACTTATCATGAATGTGGTATGAATGTTTTGCATAATGCTGTCAATTGTCCTGTGAAAAGTGTTAATGCTAAAAAACGTGCTAAGAAGGCTAAAAGGCAAAAACAAAAGAAAACTAGAAAACAGTGGAAACCCACAGGAAGAACCTTGAAGTAAGGTAGGATATAGATGGATTCCTGTTGGTCAAAAGGCTAATCAGTCATGTCCTCAATATGCTAAGACAATGCCCACTAGAAAATGGATGCCTACTGGAAGAACTATCCCTTTAAAAGTGAACATACTTTGAATAGGTCAAATCGAACACCGATGTTGCATCTATTACTAATGATTTCATTGACTCTATCTACGATTTAAATGTTTCCATTCACGATGTGGGTGTTCCAATCATTGTTACTAACCAAATGGAACCCATTCTTGCATGGGGATCCCAATTATCCGATTATCCATTCTTGTGCATGTTCAACTGCGGATCGTTCAAATCGATTACGTGGTACTGGACTCGGTTGTTCCAAGCATATGATTGAGACGGTCGCGGCTCATGAACTTCGTGAGCAAATTCATCGAGACAGTTAGATTCGGAAATGATCATTTCGGTGCAATTATGGGTTATGGAGATTATGTTGTTGGTGATAGTGTTATCTCTAGAGTATACTATGTGGAAGGTCTTGGACATAACCTGTTCTCTGTTGGTCAATTATGTGATTCTGATCTAGAAGTAGCCTTCAGAAAACATACTTGTTTTGTTAGAGAACTTAATGGTAAGGAACTGTTAAGAGGAACTCGTGGTTCAAATCTATACACCATCTCTATCGATGACATGATGAAGTCTTCTCCAATTTGCTTGCTGTCAAAGGCTTCTAAAACAAAGTCATGGCTATGGCATCGTCGTCTCAATCACTTGAACTTCGGCACCATCAATGATCTCTCCAGAAAGGACTTAGTTGTAGGTTTACCTAGACTAAAGTATGAAAAGGATCATCTTTGTTCAGCTTGCCAATTGGGTAAAAGCAAAAAGTATGCCCATAAACCCAAACCTACAAACTCAATTACAGAAGTTCTTCATACCCTTCATATGGATTTGTGTGGACCAATGAGAGTGCAAAATATCTTTGGGAAGAAATATGTGTTAGTTGTGGTTGATGACTACTCTAGATTCACAGGTCAAGTTCTTAAGGACAAAGGATGAAACTCGATATCATCATCAAACTCATCAAGCAGTGCGAGTTCGACTTAACAAAGCGATCGAATTATCCGAGCAGACAATGGGCGGGTTTGTTAACAAACAACTTAGTGAATTTTATGAAAGCATTGGAATCGACCATCAAAGAAGTGTTCCACGAACTCCTCAACGAGCGGTGTAGTTGAAAGACAAATCGAACCCTTGTGGAAGCCGCTAGAACAATCTTGATTTACTCAAAGGTTCCAATGTTTCTCGGGTGAAGCTATTGCCACTGCATGCTACACACAAAATCGTTCCACGATTCACACTGTTCATGGAAAAACTCCATATGAACTTGTCCACAACAGAAAACCTAATCTCTCTTTCCTTCGTGTGTTTGGAGCATTGTGTTATCCAACTAATGAGGGTCAAGACTTAGGCAAACTTAGAGCTAAAGCAGACATTGGAGTATTTGTAGGGTATGCACCAAACAAAAAGGGATACCGAATCTACAACAAAAGAACCCGAAATATCATGGAAACAATTCACGCTACGTTTGATGAGCTGACCGGTCAAACGGCTCCTGGACAATTCAGTTCTGGACCCGCACTTCAAAATAGTCCAATTGGTTCATCCCTTGTTCCAAACTCCTCTCATGAAACTCCATATGTACCTCTATCTGAAGATGATTTAAAGAAATTGTTTGATCCTATGTTTGATGAACAGTATGAGCCAAGTGCTAATGAACTATCAACTCCTACAATGAAGGTGCTCATATTCACGTAAATGAAGTCAATCCTTGGTCTCAATATCATTAAGCCAAGAAGCGCTGCTGCGATCACTCTATCTCATCGACAAATCATCAATCTTGAATGTACATCATGGATCATTTACGGTATCAACAATGAAGATAATCCTTTGCTACTCATGAAGATGCTCCATTTGAAAACATATTTGCTCTGAATCATCATCGAACCATCTTCTTGAAGACATCAACTCTGCTACTTGATCCCCCAACCACAACCACATGAACACCTCGGAAAATGGACTCATGATCATCCATTAGACAACATCATTGGAAATCCTCTCGTCTGTATCAACAAGGAAACAACTTGCAACCGATGCCTTGTGGTGCTTCTTCAACTCTGTACTATCTAAGATCGAACCAAAGATGTTAAAACCGCCATGGATGAAGACAATTTGGTTCAATGCCATGCAAGAAGAAATTCATGAGTTTGATCGACTTGATGTATGGGAATTAGTACCTGCTCCAGTTGTGCTATGATCATTGCTCTAAAATGGATCTTCAAAGTAAAACTTGATGAGCATGGTGATGTGTTAAAGAACAAGGCTCGATTGGTTGCTAAAGGATATCGTCAAGAGGAGGTTATTGACTTTGAGGAATCATTTGCTCCTGTTGCTCGTATCGAGGCAATCAGAATCTTCTTGGCTAATGCTGCTAGTAAGAACATGGTAGTCTATTAGATGGACGTAAAGACGGCATTTCTGAATGGAGATCTTAAAGAAGTCGTCTATGTCAACCAACCTGAAGGCTTTGTGAATCCCGAGCATCCGACTCACGTTTATCGTTTGAAGAAGGCTCTATACGGTTTAAAGCAAGCTCCAAGGGCATGGTATGATACGCTATCAAAGTTTCTTCTGTCCACTGGATTCAAAAAGGAGCGATTGATCCAACATTGTTCACCGAAGTCGACCAAACATTTAATTCACGTTCAAATTTATGTTGATGATATCATCTTTGCCTCGACCGACCCCAATGAGTGTGATCGTTTTCAAATGAAATGAGTTCAAAATTTCAAATGTCAATGATGGGACAAATGTCATTTTCTTGGGATTACAAATTTCACAAAGTCCGGAGGCATTTTCATAAATCAATCTAAATATGCAACCGAGATCTTAAAGAAATTTGGATTTGATTCAAGTGACCTGTTGACACTCCATGATTGATCGAACCAAACTAGATGAGGACCACTCGGGGATCATGATAGACCAAACGAAATATCGTAGTATGATTGGATCCTCGATGTACCTCACTTGCTAGTAGACCGGACATCTTGTTTCTTTGTTTGTATGTGTGCTAGATACCGAGCTAAGCCTACTAAAAGCACCTTGAAGCGATTAAGCGGGTCTTCGGTATCTCCAAGGAACCATCAATATGGGACTTTGGTACCGAAAGACACCGGTATGTCACTAACGACATATGCGATCACGAGATCATGCGGTGTCAAGATACTCGTCGAAATACGTCCGGAGGTGCTCGGTTTTGGGTGATAAGCTTGTGAGTGGTCATCAAAGAAGCAAATGAGTACTTCTATTTCCTCTGAGGTGAATACATAGCCATGTCATCTTGTTGTGCTCAAATCCTTTGGATGAGATCTCAATTATCGACTATGGCTTTGTATTTAACAAAATCCCTACATCTTGTGATAATAAAAGTGCTATTGCTCTCTCATGCAACAACGTTCAACACTCAAGAGCTAAGCATATCGACATTCGACATCATTTCATCGAGAACAAGTGGAAAAAGGTGTGGTGGAACTCTATTTTGTGAGGATGAATACCGGTTAGCGAGACATCTTCACCAAAGCTCTTCCAAGAGAACGCTTTGAGTTTATTCTTCCACGACTTGGCATGAAAAGCCTTCAACGAAACACTCAAGCGTCTTGGGAGGAAGGCGAGGAGTAAAGGTCTATCTTCATCTATCTCTTGTATATATCTATTCGAAAAACAAAATACAAAATTATAAAACCCTCAAAAATCAAATAGAAAAATATAAAAACCTTCAAAATCCATAAAAATCAAAAAAAATTTGAAAAATCTTCAAAAAATATTGTCAATTTGTTATGATTTTCTCGGTTCGATAATATATACGGTCTTTGTGCTGTCATTCAAAGAATGACACGGGTCCTTAGATGTTGTTCGAATTCTTATGAAAAAAAAAAAAAAAAAATATTTTTGAGAGAAAGAAAACTATGGTTTATTGTCGGTTCATGCGATAACCGCTTTTCAAAGAAAGAAAAGCCATGTTTTTTTGTGTTTTCAAGATTTGAGAATTTGTTTGAACGTTCATCAAAAGCCTTCTTATCAACCAAATTCCATGCTCTGATTCTATTAACAAGTTATCTGCTAAAAACTAATTGTTTTGAAAAATAACTCGGACTCTATTTTTGATAATCATCTGGACTTATTTGTCAAAATATCTATCTCTCAATCAACAACCTATGTCATTGATTGAGGGGGAGAATGATTTCAATTAAATTAAAATGTTATTTGTCATTCAATTGTTTTCAAAAGATAATCATGCATGTTCAATCAATGGAGTTTAAAGTCTTAATATCCGATCCATATCAGTTAAAACGTTTTCATAATCAAGTCACAATTCTCCTTAAAAGCTTTCAAAATCAATTTAAATCTAAAGAGATCACAAATCTCAAATGATTTGATAATTGTGATCGGGGGAGAATTTGTGATTTAAATTGGATTGATACTGATAAATCGGTAAATGGTTTTATAAGGATGTACAAGCTCTCCTTCCCCCACATGTGCCAAACGATTTTAAATTTTTCATGCACATGTTGAGGGGAGCATCTATCTTAAACCAAAATGAGTTGAAACGTGATCATTTATCTCAATGTGCGGGTTCCTCTAGTATGTGCAAAACTCTTTTCAAACCTCGAGGCACATATTGAGGGGAGCAAAATCATGAAAACCTCATCCTTCCCAAAATGCTTTAACTACTTGATTCGATTAGGAAGTGATGTTGATATCTTTAGAAAATGGTAATCAAAGAAGTTAATTCTTTCTCTTGCCTCCGTGTGCAAAACTATTTCAAATACTTGATGCACATGTTGAGGGGAGTTCTTCTTCTAAAATATCAAAAACAATTCGGTGCAAAATGCTTTGATAATATATCACAAGCACTGGATTGATTTTCAAATGGTTTTCAATTGGTTCCAATGGCGGATGAACAATACCAAATAGACCGACCAACTTTACTTTATGTATGGTGATATAAGGATGATAAGGTTAGGTATTTGTTCCCATGATCCGCCGAACCGGAGGGATCTACCGAGGACTATCCACTAGTTAGTGTAGAGTTCTTAGGTATGATGATAAAAGGAGAAAAATGAGATATGGGAAGAGTGCGGACTAAGGCGAGCTAGTCTTGGAATAAACCCAACAAGGTTCTAGCTATGAAGTCTTGGTAAGCAAGCGAAGGGTTGAAGAATTAAAAGAATTGAATGAGAAAGGGTGAAAACAAATAGCCCTCCATTGATTCAACCTTAGGGCAAAACCGGGTTCAATTCATATACTCTTGATGGTAACATCGGTATTGAAGACAAGGCGTCATGGACCCGGTGACGCCTTGCACTTCAACTTTCCAAACCACTCAAGTTCCTCTTAAAAGGACTTGTTTCATTCTCACGGGGAACCGACATTATCTATCGACTTTCTCTTAGAGATGGTTGATATTGAAGAAGGAGACCCTCTCCTAGTCTCCGATATAGGATCCAAATATGCACAAATTGAGTCTAGAGCCACGAGATCATCAATAAATCTCATTAGGACACTTTCAATGAAGACTCTCTGTTTCACACAATGTGGAAGAGATTATATCTTGAGTCCTCGCATTATCCTTGTGGTATTGCGGAACATCCGAGTGATATGCTAACATATTCACAATGAAGATGGAAAGCCTTACGGAGCCAACATCAAACAAGCTCTGGTAGGTGGCATGTGAGATCTACTCATTAGATCAACCATGTGACAACCGAGCGAAACAATGGGCGATTCAATTCTTGAATCAATCACGGTTCGAGTTATGGATTGACGGATACCTTTGAAAAACCGGTCGTTATGCTTAAAAACTCTTTCCATTAGTACATCGACCGTGTACGAATATTTCAAATTAAAAGGTATTTTATGATTGATAATTGATTTTCATTAAAACCTTCGTTGTATTGCAAAAACAATTTCTATTGAGCAATACACGATTGTTTTCAAATCTCTTTTCATCAATCGGTGAATCTCTATTCATTGGTTCACTCACTCCGTGTTGTCTTCTTTGAGGCGTTCGGTTTGAGAACAACTAGAGCATTGCGAAACCTGTCAAGGAAATTCTTGAATTATACGATCACGAGCGATACTTGTCTTGATCAGCGGGAACCGTGGGCGTGTACCTCAATTCAACGAAAGTGATCAAAGACACTTTCGTGCGCTTTATTGCTAAATGTTTTATGCGGTACTCCCTACGTTTGCGGTGATCGAATGAAGCGGTCAATCCATAGCCGCATGCTCACTCAATACATTCATCTCGAAAGAAATCATGATTAAGGCATCAATGACTCGATATTTTCACTCCATGCTTCGCTACTTCTGCTGCGCCAATATCATGAATCAACAAAAGCTTCCGCTACTCGATGAGAAGAAATCATGATCCGAATGTGAGCATGTCGGTCCAATGTCACAACTTCACATAATACCAACACCACAATGGATGTCTCGAGATTTTTATTCTTGATGATCTCAAAAGTGGCTCGAAATTATTATCACGTGGATCAATGAAAGACCTCCACTTGGATTTTCCAAACATGCAATGAGAAGAATCAATGACTACGAGCTTGAGCAAAGTACTACATCAAGAATGCAAGAACAATTTTTAATGTAATATCTGTTTGTATTCAATGTAATTTTAGTACATGATTGAGGTGACCTCCTTAGGGAGATTGTTAGGAATTAGAAATTCCGGTATTAAAGAGTCGGTCACCTCAAGTATATGTAATCGTTAAAAAGCTCGTAGTCGTAGTTCTTTTAAGTTAAGTAGTATTTAGTTAAGTAACACCGTGGAGGACAGACGGGTCTTTACCCACTGTATGCACGATCCACGCCCGTTGTGTGGCGTTTTATTGTAAGACTATAAATACTCTCTACCTTCCAAGGTAGAGTTGGAGCTCATAATAATATTTTCTTTCTCTCACTATAGTTCCCAACTCTCTTCCTTTCTCTCACTAGAACTTTCTCTCTAACATACTTATCGCCTACTTTGATTATGGTTTAGAGTGTTTGTGAAATCCAATATCCTACACTCCAAAACCAATCAATGAAATCCACACACCGAATCCATTCCGTTACTACACCTAATAAATAATTACTAACATAGATGTGCAACCAGACAGATAAAAACCTCAAAAACCTAAACAGTTCAAATATAAACCACTTCACAGTTGAAAATTACTTAAAAGAAAATCTGACCGGCTTTTTTCTGGACTCCCAGCTTAGGTGTTGATGGCTTTGCTGCATCTTTCTTTGGCGCCTAATATTTGAAATTCAAAAAATAATAAGAAAAAGTTTAAAGAAATAAAACAAAAAAATAGTAACAAAATTAAGATATGATGATGGTATGCGATTTTACCATAAATGCAGATGTTTTTTTGTAGCTGCCAATTTGAGAGAGTGATATTGTTTTTGGGAAGTGATAAAAACCTAGCTTCATGCCAATGTATAAAATGATGGGCCAAATCTTGACATCTCGTATTTTTAATCTTTGGGCCTTTAGTTGCTTATAAACCGATGGGCATGGGCCGTATCTATGATATTGGGTTTTAGTCTTATACTCTAAACTTTCAAGATCAAATAAAAGTTCTTAAGTTTTTGAGTCTTACTCTAAACTTTCAAAGACGTAAATAAAAGTTTTGTTCTTAAGTTTTTATTTATAAAGTTTATAGTCTTACATTTTAGTCTTACAATATAAGACTAAAACTTTCAAGTCTGTATCTAATGCACAAGTTTGAAGATACTGATCTTATAGTATAGCAAAATAGTATCTACCGCACAAGTTTAAGAACGTGATTTTTCTCGGTTTTAACCAAGATGAAAACCGGTTTGAACCAAAATTTTAATCACTTCGTTTCAGAATAGCTTATAAATAATCCCCAACCGATGACCCCGAATCTAATAAACCGATGGACAGCCCTACTCAAAACAACCATAAATCTATCTAATTAGAATCGTTTATTTTATATTTGATTTGTGTCGTGTAATACATATCATGAAGTAACAACTAACAAATGATAAACTGGATACTATTACGAATCCCTTAAGAGATATACCCATTATCACCAACACATCACACTAAACATGAAGGTTAAAATTAAACTATGAAAAATGCTTTAATTGTGCATGCATACCGTCACACAAACCATTGTTGTTAACCACGAAAAGTAATCCTACAATCCTTTTCACCACCATTCTCTATTGTATCGATCAAAAACAATCTTGAAACACACTGGTTTTCACCACCATTCTATCAAAAACAATCTTGAAAAACACACGTTTTCACCACCATTCTCTATAGTATCGATAAAAAAACAATCTTGAATGCTCATTTGCCAGTATACACATATACGTTCAGCCATGACGATATAAGCCTACACACGCACCAATGAATAAAAACGGCCATACCTCTTTTTCCTTATATAGTGTAAAACTTAGGGTTTGTGGTTAATTAACATGGTCTAATGACCCCTTAATCACAGCCCAAACCATATACCCAACTTTATTTATTAACTATATACATGTATTATATTTCTTTTACTTGTAACACGTGAATTTCATTCAACCATAAGATCAAAGTTAATTACTTTCATCTCAGCCGTCTAAAATATGTCACTCCTTTACTTGTAACTAGCGGATTTGCCTGCGCGTTGCCGCGGGGGCATTTTTTTTTGAAAACTAATTTGTTTTGTAAATTTTTTTGATGGGAGTGTGTTCAAAGTAGTTTTGTTTTATAAAGTTTGTAGATACCTAAGTGCACTTGCAACATGCATGCCCATTTTAGTTGTATTCGGGTTCATCAAAACCCACTATGTCTTCAGTGTTTGTCATATCAGTTGTTGATGCACCAAGACCTCCAAAACCAATCAATGAATCCACACACCGAATCCATTCCGTTACTACACCTAACAAATAATTACTAACATAGATGTGCAACCAGACGATAAAACCTCAAAACCCAAACGGATCAAATATAAACCACTTCACAGTTGAAAATTACTTAAAAGAAAATCGACCGCTTTTTCGGACTCCCGGTTTAGGTGTTGATGGCTTTGTGCATCTTTCTTTGGCGCCTAATATTTGAAATTAAAAAAACAATAAGAAAAGTTTAAAGAAATAAAACAAAAAACAGAACAAAATTAAGATATGATGATGGTATGTGATTTTACCATAAATGCATATGTTTTTTTGTAGTGCCAATTGAGAGAGTGATATTGTTTGTGGGAAGTGAGTGAAAACCTAGCTTCATGCCAATGTAATAAATGATGGGCCAAATCTGGACATCTGTACTTTTTAATCTTTGGGCCTTTAGTTGCTTATAAACTGATGGGCATGGGCCGTATCTATGATATTGTTTTTTAGTCTTATACTCTAAACTTTCAAGACTGTAAATAAAAAGTTCTTGAGTTTTTGAGTCTTACTCTAAACTTTCAAGACTGTAAATAAAAAGTTCTTGTTCTTATGTTTTTATTTATAAAGTTTTTAGTCTTACATTTTGAGTCTTACAATATAAGACTAAAAACTTTCAAGTCTGTATCTAATGCACAAGTTTGAAGATGCAGTCTTATAGTATAGGAAAATAGTATCTACCGCACAAGTTTAAGAACGTGATTTTTCTCGGCTTTAACCAAGATGAAAACCGGTTTGAACCAAAATTTTAATCACTTCGTTTCAGAATAGCTTATAAATAATCCCCAACCGATGACCCCGAATCTAATAAACCGATGGACAGCCCTACTCAAAACAACCGTAAATCTATCTAATTAGAATCGTTTATTTTATATTTGCTTTGTGTCGTGTAATACACATCATGAAGTAAAAATTAACTAATGATAAACTGGATACTAGTACGAATCCCTTAAGAGATATACCCATTATCACCAACACATCACACTAAACATGAAGGTTAAAATTAAACTATGAAAAATGCTTTAAGAGTGCATGCATACCGTCACACAAACCATTGTTGTTAACCACGAAAAGTAATCCTACAATCCTTTTCACCACCATTCTCTATTGTATCGATAAAAAACAATCTTGAAACACACTCGTTTTCACCACCATTCGATCAAAAACAATCTTGAAAAACACACGTTTTCACCACCATTCACTATAGTATCGATAAAAAACAATCTTGAAACACACATGCTCATTTGCCAGTATACACATATACGTTCAGCCATGACGATATAAGCCTTCACGCGCACCAATGAATAAAAACGGCCATACCTCTTTTTCCTTATATAGTGTAAAACTTAGGGTTTGTGGTTAATTAACATGGGCTAATGACCCCTTTATAACGGCCCAAACCATATACCCAACTTTATTTATTAACTATATACATGTATTATATTTCTTTTACTTGTAACACGTGAATTTTAATCAACCATAAGATCAAAGTTAATTACTTTCATCTCAGCCGTCTAAAATATGTCACTCCTTTACTTGTAACTAGCGGATTTGCCTGCGCGTTGCCGCGGGGGCATTTTTTTTTTTTTGAAAAATAATTTGTTTTGTAAATTTTTTTGATGGGAGTGTGTTCAAAGTAGTTTTGTTTTAAAAAGTTTGTAGATACCTAAGTGCACTTGCAACATGTATGCCCATTTTAGTTGTATTCGGGTTCATCTAAACCCACTGCCTTCAATGTTTGTCATATCGGTTGTTGATGCACCAAGACCTCCAAAACCAATCAATGAATCCACACACCTGAATCCATTCCGTTACTACACCTAATAAATAATTACTAACATAGATGTGCAACCAGACAGATAAAAACCTCAAAAACCCAAACAGATCAAACATAAACCACTTCACAGTTGAAAATTACTTAAAAGAAAATCTGACCTGCTTTTTCTGGACTCCCAGCTTAGGTGTTGATGGCTTTGCTGCATCTTTCTTTGGCGCCTAATATTTTAAATTCAAAAAAAAAAAAAACAATAGGAAGAAGTTTAAAGAAATAAAACAAAAAAACAGTAACAAAATTAAGATATGATGATGGTATGCGATTTTACCATTAATGCATATGTTTTTTTTGTAGTTGCCAATTTGAGAGAGTGATATTGTTTGTGGGAAGTGAGTGAAAACCTAGCTTCATTCCAATGTATTAAATGATGGGCCAAATCTCGACATATGTACTTTTTAATCTTTGGGCCTTTAGTTGCTTATACACTGATGTTCATGGGCCGTATCTATGATATTGTGTTTTAGACTTATACTCTAAACTTTCAAGACTGTAAATAAAAAGTTCTTAAGTTTTTGAGTCTTACTCTAAACTTTCAAGACTGTAAATATAAAGTTTTTGTTCTTAAGTTTTTATTTATAAAGTTTTTAGTCTTACATTTTGAGTCTTACAATATAAGACAAAAAACTTTCAAGTCTGTATCTAATGCACAAGTTTGAAGATGCAGTCTTATAGTATAGCAAAATAGTATCTACCGCACAAGTTTAAGAACGTGATTTTTCTCGGTTTTAACCAAGATGAAAACCGGTTTGAACCAAAATTTTAATCACCTCGTTTCAGAATAGCTTATAAATAATCCCCAACCGATGACCCCGAATCTAATAAACCGATGGACAGCCCTACTCAAAACAACCGTAAATCTATCTAATTAGAATCGTTTATTTTATATTTGCTTTGTGTCGTGTAATACACATCATGAAGTAACAACTAACAAATGATAAACTGGATACTAGTACGAATCCCTTAAGAGATATACCCATTATCACCAACACATCACACTAAACATGAAGGTTAAAATTAAACTATGAAAAATGCTTTAAGTGTGCATGCATACCGTCACACAAACCATTGTTGTTAACCACGAAAAGTAATCCTACAATCCTTTTCACCACCATTCTCTATTGTATCGATAAAAAACAATCTTTAAACACACTCGTTTTCACCACCATTCGATCAAAAACAATCTTGAAAAACACACGTTTTCACCACCATTCACTATAGTATCGATAAAAAGCAATCTTGAAACACACATGCTCATTTGCCAGTATACACATATACGTTCAACCATGACGATGTAAGCCTTCACACGCACCAATGAATAAAAACGGCCATACCTCTTTTTCCTTATATAGTGTAAAACTTAGGGTTTGTGGTTAATTAACATGGGCTAATGACCCCTTAATCACGGCCCAAACCATATACCCAACTTTATTTATTAACTATATACATGTATTATATTTCTTTTACTTGTAACACGTGAATTTCATTCAACCATAAGATCAAAGTTAATTACTTTCATCTCAGCCGTCTAAAATATGTCACTCCTTTACTTGTAACTAGCGGATTTGCCTGCGCGTTGCCGCGGGGGCATTTTTTTTTTTGAAAAATAACTTGTTTTGTAAATTTTTTTGATGGGAGTGTGTTCAAAGTAGTTTTGTTTTAAAAAGTTTGTAGATACCTTAGTGCACTTGCAACATGTATGCCCATTTTAGTTGTATTCGGGTTCATCTAAACCCACTCTGTCTTCAATGTTTGTCATATCAGTTGTTGATGCACCAAGACCTCCAAAACCAATCAACAGAATCCACACACCTGAATATATTATGTTACTACACCTAATAAATAATTACTAACATAGATGTGCAACCAGACAGATAAAAACCTCAAAAACCCAAACAGATCAAATATAAACCACTTCACAGTTGAAAATTACTTAAAAGAAAATCTGACCTGCTTTTTCTGGACTCCCAGCTTAGGTGTTGATGGCTTTGCTGCATCTTTCTTTGGCGCCTAATATTTGAAATTCAAAAAAAAACAATAAGAAAAAGTTTAATGAAATAAAACAAAAAAACATTAACAAAATTAAGATATGATGATGGTATGCGATTTTACCATAAATGCATATGTTTTTTTTGTAGCTGCCAATTTGAGAGAGTGATATTGTTTGTGGGAAGTGAGTGAAAACCTAGCTTCATGCCAATGTATTAAATGATGGGCCAAATCTGGACATCTGTACTTTTTAATCTTTGGGCCTTTAGTTGCTTATAAACTGATGGGCATGGGCCGTATCTATGATATTGTTTTTTAGTCTTATACTCTAAACTTTCAAGATCAGTAAATAAAAAGTTCTTAAGTTTTGAGTCTTACTCTAAACTTTCAAGGCGTAAATAAAAGTTTTGTTCTTAAGTTTTATTTATAAAGTTTTTAGTCTTACATTTTGAGTCTTACAATATAAGACAAAAAACTTTCAAGTCTGTATCTAATGCACAAGTTTGAAGATGCAGTCTTATAGTATAGCAAAATAGTATCTACCGCAC
This sequence comes from Chrysanthemum lavandulifolium, assembly GCA_022545495.1. Classification (NCBI taxonomy): domain Eukaryota; kingdom Viridiplantae; phylum Streptophyta; class Magnoliopsida; order Asterales; family Asteraceae; genus Chrysanthemum; species Chrysanthemum lavandulifolium. The sequence goes on along the minus strand of CM040242.1, from coordinate 21,559,745 downwards.
AAGTTTAAGAACGTGATTTTTCTCGGTTTGAACCAAGATGAAAACCGGTTTGAACCAAAATTTTAATCACCTCGTTTCAGAATAGCTTATAAATAATCCCCAACCGATGACCCCGAATCTAATAAACCGATGGACAGCCCTACTCAAAACAACCGTAAATCTATCTAATTAGAATCGTTTATTTTATATTTGCTTTGTGTCATGTAATACACATCATGAAGTAACAACTAACAAATGATAAACTGGATACTAGTACGAATCCCTTAAGAGATATACCCATTATCACCAACACATCACACTAAACATGAAGGTTAAAATTAAACTATGAAAAATGCTTTAAGTGTGCACGCACACAGTTACACAAACCATTGTTGTTAACCACGAAAAGTAATCCTACAATCCTTTTCACCACCATTCTCTATTGTATCGATCAAAAACAATCTTGAAACACACTCGTTTTCACCACCATTCGATCAAAACAATCTTGAAAACACAAGTTTTCACCACCATTCTCTATAGTATCGATAAAAACAATCTTGAAACACACATGCTCATTTGCCAAGATATACACATATCGTTCAGCCATGACGATATAAGCCTTCACACGCACCAATGAATAAAACGGCCATACCTCTTTTCCTTATATAGTGTAAAACTTAGGGTTTGTGGTTAATTAACATGGGCTAATGACCCCTTAATCACGGCCCAAACCATATACCCAACTTTATTTATTAACTATATACATGTATTATATTTCTTTTACTTGTAACACGTGAATTTTATTCAACCATAAGATCAAAGTTAATTACTTTCATCTCAGCCGTCTAAAATATGTCACTCCTTTACTTGTAACTAGCGGATTTGCCTGCGCGTTGCCGCGGGGGCATTTTTTTTTTTTGAAAAATAACTTGTTTTGTAAATTTTTTTGATGGGAGTGTGTTCAAAGTAGTTTTGTTTTAAAAAGTTTGTAGATACCTTAGTGCACTTGCAACATGTATGCCCATTTTAGTTGTATTCGGGTTCATCTAAACCCACTCTGTCTTCAATGTTTGTCATATCAGTTGTTGATGCACCAAGACCTCCAAAACCAATCAACAGAATGCACACACCTGAATCCATTCCGTTACTACACCTAATAAATAATTACTAACATAGATGTGCAACAGACGAGATAAAACCTCAAAACCCAAACGGATCAAATATAAACCACTTCACAATTGAAAATTACTTAAAAGAAAATCGACCGCTTTTACGGACTCCCACTTAGGTGTTGATGGCTTTGCTGCATCTTTCTTTGGCGCCTAATATTTGAAATTCAAAAAAAAACAATAGGAAAAAGTTTAAAGAAATAAAACAAAAAAACAATAACAAAATTAAGATATGATGATGGTATGCGATTTTACCATTAATGCATATGTTTTTTTTGTAGTTGCCAATTTGAGAGAGTGATATTGTTTGTGGGAAGTGAGTGAAAACCTAGCTTCATGCCAATGTATTAAATGATGGGCCAAATCTCGACATATGTACTTTTTAATCTTTGGGCCTTTAGTTGCTTATACATCGATGGTCATGGGCGTATCTATGATATTGTGTTTTAGTTTTATACTCTAAACTTTCAAGATCAGAAATAAAAGTTCTTAAGTTTTGAGTCTTACTCTAAACTTTCAAGATCGTAAATAAAAAGTTTTGTTCTTAAGTTTTTATTTATAAAGTTTTTAGTCTTACATTTGAGTCTTACAATATAAGACAAAAACTTTCAAGTCTCATCTAATGCACAAGTTTGAAGATGCAGTCTTATAGTATAGCAAAATAGTATCTACCGCACAAGTTTAAGAACGTGATTTTTCTCGGTTTTAACCAAGATGAAAACCGGTTTGAACCAAAATTTTAATCACCTCGTTTCAGAATAGCTTATAAATAATCCCCAACCGATGACCCCGAATCTAATAAACCGATGGACAGCCCTACTCAAAACAACCGTAAATCTATCTAATTAGAATCGTTTATTTTATATTTGCTTTGTGTCATGTAACACACATCATGAAGTAACAACTAACAAATGATAAACTGGATACTAGTACGAATCCCTTAAGAGATATACCCATTATCACCAACACATCACACTAAACATGAAGGTTAAAATTAAACTATGAAAAATGCTTTAAGTGTGCATGCACACCGTCACACAAACCATTGTTGTTAACCACGAAAAGTAATCCTACAATTCTTTTCACCACCATTCTCTATTGTATCGATCAAAACAATCTTGAAACACACTCGTTTTCACCACCATTCGATCAAAACAATCTTGAAAAACACAAGTTTTCATCACCATTCTCTATAGTATCGATAAAAACAATCTTGAAACACACATGCTCATTTGCCAAGATACACATATCGCTCACCATGACGATATAAGCCTTCACACGCACCAATGAATAAAAACGGCCATACCTCTTTTTCCTTATATAGTGTAAAACTTAGGGTTTGTGGTTAATTAACATGGGCTAATGACCCCTTAATCACGGCCCAAACCATATACCCAACTTTATTTATTAACTATATACATGTATTATATTTCTTTTACTTGTAACACGTGAATTTCATTCAACCATAAGATCAAAGTTTATTACTTTCATCTCAGCCGTCTAAAATATGTCACTCCTTTACTTGTAACTAGCGGATTTGCTCATGCTGTCATGGGGCATTTTTTTTTGAAAAATAATTTGTTTTGTAAATTTTTTTAGGGAGTGTGTTCAAAGTAGTTTTGTTTTAAAAGTTTGTAGATACCTAAGTGCACTTGCAACATGTATGCCCATTTTAGTTGTATTCGGGTTAATCTAAACCCACTGCCTTCAATGTTTGTCATATCGCTTGTTGATGCACCAAGACCTCCAAAACCAATCAATGAATCCACACACTGAATCCATTCCGTTACTACACCTAATAAATAATTACTAACATAGATGTGCAACAGACGGATAAAACCTCAAAACCCAAACAGATCAAATATAAACCACTTCACAATTGAAAATTACTTAAAAGAAAATCGACCGCTTTTTCGGACTCCCAAATTAGGTGTTGATGGCTTTGTCGCATCATTCTTTGGCGCCTAATATTTGAAATTCAAAAAAACAATAGGAAAAGTTTAAAGAAATAAAACAAAAAAAAAGAATAAAATTAAGATATGATGATGGTATGCGATTTTACCATTAATGCATATGTTTTTTTGTAGTTGCCAATTGAGAGAGTGATATTGTTTGTGGGAAGTGAGTGAAAACCTAGCTTCATGCCAATGTATTAAATGATGGGCCAAATCTCGACATATGTACTTTTTAATCTTTGGGCCTTTAATTGCTTATACACTGATGGTCATGGGCCGTATCTATGATATTGTGTTTTAGTCTTATACTCTAAACTTTCAAGACTGTAAATAAAAAGTTCTTAAGTTTTTGAGTCTTACTCTAAACTTTCAAGACTGTAAATAAAAAGTTTTTGTTCTTAAGTTTTTATTTATAATGTTTTTAGTCTTACATTTTGAGTCTTACAATATAAGACAAAAAACTTTCAAGTCTGTATCTAATGCACAAGTTTGAAGATGCAGTCTTATAGTATCGCAAAATAGTATCTACCGCACAAGTTTAAGAACGTGATTTTTCTCGGTTTTAACCAAGATGAAAACCGGTTTGAACCAAAATTTTAATCACCTCGTTTCAGAATAGCTTATAAATAATCCCCAACCGATGACCCCGAATCTAATAAACCGATGGATGCCCTACTCAAAACAACCGTAAATCTATCTAATTAGAATCGTTTATTTTATATTTGCTTTGTGTCATGTAATACACATCATGAAGTAACAACTAACAAATGATAAACTGGATACTAGTACGAATCCCTTAAGAGATATACCCATTATCACCAACACATCACACTAAACATGAAGGTTAAAATTAAACTATGAAAAATGCTTTAAGTGTGCATGCACACCGTTACACAAACCATTGTTGTTAACCACGAAAAGTAATCCTACAATCCTTTTCACCACCATTCTCTATTGTATCGATCAAAAACAATCTTGAAACACACTCGTTTTCACCACAATTCGATCAAAACAATCTTGAAAACACAAGTTTTCACCACCATTCTCTATAGTATCGATAAAAACAATCTTGAAACACACATGCCCATTTGCCAAGATACATATATCGTTCACCATGACGATATAAGCCTTCACACGCACCAATGAATAAAAACGGCCATACCTCTTTTTCCTTATATAGTGTAAAACTTAGGGTTTGTGGTTAATTAACATGGGCTAATGACCCCTTAATCACGGCCCAAACCATATACCTAACTTTATTTATTAACTATATACATGTATTATATTTCTTTTACTTGTAACACGTGAATTTCATTCAACCATAAGATCAAAGTTTATTACTTTCATCTCAGCCGTCTAAAATATGTCACTCCTTTACTTGTAACTAGCGGATTTGCCTGCGCGTTGCCGCGGAGGCATTTTTTTTTTTTTTGAAAAATAATTTGTTTTGTAAATTTTTTTTAGGGGAGTGTGTTCAAAGTAGTTTTGTTTTAAAAAGTTTGTAGATACCTAAGTGCACTTGCAACATGTATGCCCATTTTAGTTGTATTCGGGTTCATCTAAACCCACTCTGTCTTCAATGTTTGTCATATCAGTTGTTGATGCACCAAGACCTCCAAAACCAATCAACATAATCCACACACCGAATCCATTCATTACTACACCTAATAAATAATTACTAACATAGATGTGCAACAGACATGATAAAAACCTCAAAACCCAAACAGATCAAATATAAACCACTTCACAGTTGAAAATTACTTAAAAGAAAATCTGACCTGCTTTTTCTGGACTCCCAGCTTAGGTGTTGATGGCTTTGCTGCATCTTTCTATGGCGCCTAATATTTGAAATTCAAAAAAAAAACAATAGGAAAAAGTTTAAAGAAATAAAACAAAAAAACAGTAACAAAATTAAGATATGATGATGGTATGCGATTTTACCATTAATGCATATGTTTTTTTTGTAGTTGCCAATTTGAGAGAGTGATATTGTTTGTGGGAAGTGAGTGAAAACCTAGCTTCATGCCAATGTATTAAATGATGGGCCAAATCTCGACATATGTACTTTTTAATCTTTGGGCCTTTAGTTGCTTATACACTGATGGTCATGGGCCGTATCTATGATATTGTGTTTTAGTCTTATACTCTAAACTTTCAAGACTGTAAATAAAAAGTTTTTAAGTTTTTGAGTCTTACTCTAAACTTTCAAGACTGTAAATAAAAAGTTTTTGTTCTTAAGTTTTTATTTATAAAGTTTTTAGTCTTACATTTTGAGTCTTACAATATAAGACAAAAAACTTTCAAGTCTGTATCTAATGCACAAGTTTGAAGATGCGTCTTATAGTATAGCAAAATAGTATCTACCGCACAAGTTTAAGAACGTGATTTTTCTCGGTTTTAACCAAGATGAAAACCGGTTTGAACCAAAATTTTAATCACCTCGTTTCAGAATAACTTATAAATAATCCCCAACCGATGACCCCGAATCTAATAAACCGATGGACAGCCCTACTCAAAACAACCGTAAATCTATCTAATTAGAATCGTTTATTTTATATTTGCTTTGTGTCGTATAATACACATCATGAAGTAACAACTAACAAATGATAAACTGGATACTAGTACGAATCCCTTAAGAGATATACCCATTATCACCAACACATCACACTAAACATGAAGGTTAAAATTAAACTATGAAAAATGCTTTAAGTGTGCATGCACACCGTTACACAAACCATTGTTGTTAACCACGAAAAGTAATCCTACAATCCTTTTCACCACCATTCTCTATTGTATCGATCACAAACAATCTTGAAACACACTCGTTTTCACCACCATTCGATCAAAAACAATCTTGAAAAACACAAGTTTTCACCACCATTCTCTATAGTATCGATAAAAAAACAATCTTGAAACACACATGCTCATTTGCCAGTATACACATATACGTTCAGCCATGACGATATAAGCCTTCACACGCACCAATGAATAAAAACGGCCATACCTCTTTTTCCTTATATAGTGTAAAACTTAGGGTTTGTGGTTAATTAACATGGGCTAATGACCCCTTAATCACGGCCCAAACCATATACCTAACTTTATTTATTAACTATATACATGTATTATATTTCTTTTACTTGTAACACGTGAATTTCATTCAACCATAAGATCAAAGTTTATTACTTTCATCTCAGCCGTCTAAAATATGTCACTCCTTTACTTGTAACTAGCGGATTTGCCTGCGCGTTGCCGCGGGGGCATTTTTTTTTTTTTGAAAAATAATTTGTTTTGTAAATTTTTTTTATGGGAGTGTGTTCAAAGTAGTTTTGTTTTAAAAAGTTTGTAGATACCTAAGTGCACTTGCAACATGTATGCCCATTTTAGTTGTATTCGGGTTCATCTAAACCCACTCTGTATTCAATGTTTGTCATATCAGTTGTTGATGCACCAAGACCTCCAAAACCAATCAACAAAATCCACACACCTGAATCCATTCCGTTACTACACTAATAAATAATTACTAACATAGATGTGCAACCGAGACGATAAAACCTCAAAACCCAAACAGTTCAAATATAAACCACTTCACGCTTGAAAATTACTTAAAAGAAAATCGACCGCTTTTTCGGACTCCCAAATTAGGTGTTGATGGCTTTGTCGCATCTTTCTTTGGCGCCTAATATTTGAAATTCAAAAAAAAACAATAGGAAAAAGTTTAAAGAAATAAAACAAAAAAACAGTAACAAAATTAAGATATGATGATGGTATGCGATTTTACCATTAATGCATATGTTTTTTTTGTAGTTGCCAATTTGAGAGAGTGATATTGTTTGTGGGAAGTGAGTGAAAACCTAGCTTCATGCCAATGTATTAAATGATGGGCCAAATCTCGACATATGTACTTTTTAATCTTTGGGCCTTTAGTTGCTTATACACTGATGGTCATGGGCCGTATCTATGATATTGTGTTTTAGTTTTATACTCTAAACTTTCAAGACTGTAAATAAAAAGTTCTTAAGTTTTTGAGTCTTACTCTAAACTTTCAAGATCAAATAAAAGTTTTGTTCTTAAGTTTTTATTTATAAAGTTTTTAGTCTTACATTTTGAGTCTTACAATATAAGACAAAAACTTTCAAGTCTCAGTATCTAATGCACAAGTTTGAAGATGCGTCTTATAGTATAGCAAAATAGTATCTACCGCACAAGTTTAAGAACGTGATTTTTCTCGGTTTTAACCAAGATGAAAACCGGTTTGAACCAAAATTTTAATCACCTCGTTTCAGAAAGCTTATAAATAATCCCCAACCGATGACCCCGAATCTAATAAACCGATGGACAGCCCTACTCAAAACAACCGTAAATCTATCTAATTAGAATCGTTTATTTTATATTTGCTTTGTGTCATGTAATACACATCATGAAGTAACAACTAACAAATGATAAACTGGATACTAGTACGAATCCCTTAAGAGATATACCCATTATCACCAACACATCACACTAAACATGAAGGTTAAAATTAAACTATGAAAAATGCTTTAAGTGTGCATGCACACCGTCACACAAACCATTGTTGTTAACCACGAAAAGTAATCCTACAATCCTTTTCACCACCATTCTCTATTGTATCGATCAAAAACAATCTTGAAACACACTCGTTTTCACCACCATTCGATCAAAAACAATCTTGAAAAACACAAGTTTTCACCACCATTCTCTATAGTATCGATAAAAAACAATCTTGAAACACACATGCTCATTTGCCAGTATACACATATACGTTCAGCCATGACGATATAAGCCTTCACACGCACCAATGAATAAAAACGGCCATACCTCTTTTTCCTTATATAGTGTAAAACTTAGGGTTTGTGGTTAATTAACATGGGCTAATGACCCCTTAATCACGGCCCAAACCATATACCCAACTTTATTTATTAACTATATACATGTATTATATTTCTTTTACTTGTAACACATGAATTTCATTCAACCATAAGATCAAAGTTAATTACTTTCATCTCAGCCGTCTAAAATATGTCACTCCTTTACTTGTAACTAGCGGATTTGCCTGCGCGTTGCCGCGGGGGCATTTTTTTTTCTGAAAAATAATTTGTTTTGTAAATTTTTTTTATGGGAGTGTGTTCAAAGTAGTTTTGTTTTAAAAAGTTTGTAGATACCTAAGTGCACTTGCAACATGTATGCCCATTTTAGTTGTATTCGGGTTCATCTAAACCCACTCTGTCTTCAATGTTTGTCATATCAGTTGTTGATGCACCAAGACCTCCAAAACCAATCAACATAATCCACACACCTGAATCCATTCCGTTACTACACCTAATAAATAATTACTAACATAGATGTGCAACCAGACAGATAAAAACCTCAAAAACCCAAACAGTTCAAATATAAACCACTTCACGGTTGAAAATTACTTAAAAGAAAATATGACCTGCTTTTTCTGGACTCCCAGCTTAGGTGTTGATGGCTTTGCTGCATCTTTCTTTGGCGCCTAATATTTGAAATTCAAAAAAAAACAATAAGAAAAAGTTTAATGAAATAAAACAAAAAACAAGAATAAAATTAAGATATGATGATGGTATGCGATTTTACCATAAATGCATATGTTTTTTTTTTGTAGCTGCCAATTTGAGAGAGTGATATTGTTTGTGGGAAGTGAGTGAAAACCTAGCTTCATGCCAATGTATTAAATGATGGGCCAAATCTGGACATCTGTACTTTTTAATCTTTGGGCCTTTAGTTGCTTATAAACTGATGGGCATGGGCCGTATCTATGATATTGTGTTTTAGTCTTATACTCTAAACTTTCAAGACTGTAAATAAAAAGTTCTTAAGTTTTTGAGTCTTACTCTAAACTTTCAAGACTGTAAATAAAAAGTTTTTGTTCTTAAGTTTTTATTTATAAAGTTTTTAGTCTTACATTTTGAGTCTTACAATGTAAGACTAAAACTTTCAAGTCTCAGATCTAATGCACAAGTTTGAAGATACGATCTTATAGTATAGCAAAATAGTATCTACCGCAAGTTTAAGAACGTGATTTTCTCGGTTTTAACCAAGATGAAAACCGGTTTGAACCAAAATTTTAATCACTTCGTTTCAGAATAGCTTATAAATAATCCCCAACCGATGACCCCGAATCTAATAAACCGATGGACAACCCTACTCAAAACAACCGTAAATCTATCTAATTAGAATCGTTTATTTTATATTTGCTTTGTGTCGTATAATACACATCATGAAGTAACAACTAACAAATGATAAACTGGATACTAGTACGAATCCCTTAAGAGATATACCCATTATCACCAACACATCACACTAAACATGAAGGTTAAAATTAAACTATGAAAAATGCTTTAAGTGTGCATGCATACCGTCACACAAACCATTGTTGTTAACCACGAAAAGTAATCCTACAATCCTTTTCACCACCATTCTCTATTGTATCGATAAAAAACAATCTTGAAACACACTCGTTTTCACCTCCATTCGATCAAAACAATCTTGAAAACACACGTTTTCACCACCATTCTCTATAGTATCGATAAAAACAATCTTGAAACACACATGCTCATTTGCCAAGATACATATATCGCTCACCATGACGATATAAGCCTACACACGCACCAATGAATAAAAACGGCCATACCTCTTTTTCCTTATATAGTGTAAAACTTAGGGTTTGTGGTTAATTGACATGGGCTAATGACCCTTTAATCACGGCCCAAACCATATACACAACTTTATTTATTAACTATATACATGTATTATATTTCTTTTACTTGTAACACGTGAATTTCATTCAACCATAAGATCAAAGTTAATTACTTTCATCTCAGCCGTCTAAAATATGTCACTCCTTTACTTGTAAATTGTAATTCGGCTGTTTGTTCACATAAAATATGTATTCCATCTAGTTCAAATCTCTATATTTTCATCTACGTACATGGTTATCTTCTTTTATACTTTCGACAACAAACTCCATAAAATCAACCATGGACCACTGGAAAAGCAACGTATAAGTAAACTTTTGTCATCTTTATTCATTTTTACAAGCAAACGTTTTATCCCACACCCAAATATTACAATTAAAAATCGGACAACATTGTACACTAGCTAAAAGACCCGTAAAATTCACGGGTATTTTAGTGATAGGCCATAAAAATTGAAAATGACTTGGTATATTACGCACATAGAATTATATTTAACGTGAAAGGACAAGTATCAAAGATAGGGCAAAAAAATGGATAATGACCCGTGAAATTCACCTTGGTATACACACTTTGAATTATAAGTTTGTACAAATGAAACATGTGTTTATCTAAATCTAAACTATCTATATCTATATATAAAGGAAAAATGTTCAAATGTGAAAAGTGAAAAAACTTAAAAGTCTTCAAAAGTCAAGTCGCGGTATTCTCAATTTGTATATTTAACTAACACCAAAAACATTGAAAGTGAGGAAAGTATGAAAGTGAAAACAGAATTTTAACTAAGGAAACTTCAATAAAGAATGCGTCAAAGGAAGTATTGAAAGGCTGAAAGGCAAGTATTAAAAAGGCTGGCGTTTGAAATAAAAGTCCAAAGGTTGAGTTACTGCATGAACCTATTGCAAGAAAGTATTGAAGGCAAGTATTTAAAGACTAGAAAAGCGAATGCTGAGTTATTGCAGTAACCTATTGCTAGAAAGTATTGATTCTGTGGAAAGTAATGCAGGAAACGATAGCTCGAAACACATATGTTTTTTACTTTAATGATTTAAACCAAAACTTTCGGAGGAACCATTAAGAGTTACTACTTATACCTCAACAAACTCACCACCCTTCCTAAAAACCTTACACTAATTCATTCAAAAATTAAATAAATAAAAACATACCCAGTATCATTCAAAAATCTAAGCCCGGCATCATCGTCACATATAGTTGCTGGTATCTGCATCTTCGATTCTTCAGAAATTAATCATAGAAAGGATATTATTTTATACAATTCAAACGAGCAAATATATATATATATATATATATATATATATATATATATATATATATATATATATTCTAATTAGGTTCTCGATCATCTCCTTAATTTTCTTACAATTTGATTTATTCTGTGCTTTTTGGATTTGATTTTTCCTATAGAATTTGTCAAATATGAGTTGCTTAATTTGTTCATGAATTTATTTTGTTTGTGACATTGTTTTTCACAGGGCAAAGAATTTTCTTAGCCAATTTATATCCCATATACATAGATGTTTATTTTGAATTCTGAGCGATTTACACCCACAGTTGTATGCTATATATAAGACTTATAATAGTCTGTCTAGAAGAAAAAAGGTAGCAAATCCTTTTAGTTTCAGGATTCATTAGCATATGAACTCTAAACATTTATCATTGGCTGTAAACATATATGGGCTATCTTGAATCATGTTTTATCTTGCTTATCATGTATCCTTCACTTTATCTTTTCTTTAGATGTGTATCAATTGTTATGTTTGCAATAACTATGCATTCATAATTTCAATGGTCGCACTTTGTGGGTGTGTTCGGTTGCACTTTGTGGGTGATGACCTAGTGGTAAGTTCTTAATGTCTCATGATAGGCTATGGTTCAAAACTCGTTAAGTAAATAGGCTATGGTTCAAAACTCATTGGGTAAACATCTTGGGATGACCAAGGAAAAGTCCGAAAATGGCCATGGCACCGGAAAATTTATTAGGCCGTGTACATCGTAGCAAAGAAAAGTCTTTACTTCCCGGGGGTAACCTGAATATGGACCACTCTATTTTTACCCATTTATCTTCTTAAATCGGAGGAACGATGAACATTTAGCACTTATCAAGTTATCATCAACAACATATTCATGAATCTCGTGTTATATTGACGCCAAGTAAAATCGAAAAAGTAAGAAAAAAATAATAATATTATGGATAAAAACATCAGTTTGATACATTGATACTAGTGTTCTTACACACGCACGCCACTACCATATACCCACATAGGGATAAAATTCATCAGAACAGAAGTAGCATTTTAGAAATCTTGTAACACAGAAAACGTTCAAATGACCTTGTGGTCCCAAATGACGATGCCATAATAAATACAGAAGGTAAAAAAGACAGAAGGAAAAAATCGTATCGATCGGTTCCCAACTTTGTAGTAGTTGTTGAACTGTTATTACATAGATTCGAACCGTATAAAGCTTTTTGCTATGAAAGATTTGATATGACTAGCAATGAAAATCGATAGCATATACCACTATTGAACCCAAGCTTCTCATAATATTAAACCGACAGAATGCAACTTTTTCAGTTTCACAATGACAGCAGAGTTTAATTTCAAACCAGCAAAGTAATTAAGCTTATTCTGATCAGCAAACAAACAAATGGGATTCACACTAATAAGAACATTGTAACTTTATCGTTTACACGCTAATTGAGAAAAATTATCACTGAATGAAACAAACGAGGTACTGGCACTTACAAAGTGATAACATAGAAATATAATCACAATATGTACTTTATGTCGCTTCTAAATTCTCGTAACAAAGATTCTAAATAAGCATCAAACCTAATATCAACTAATGGGAAAAGAACATTCCAGCGGTAATACTTTGAAAGGATAATGAAATCTGAGCAAAAAAATATAAAAGCATAAATATATGTAGCTAAAATTGAGGGGCGTGGATGAACTAATGCAACTTTCGCCAAATATTAGTGATCTTGGATGTGTTCAGTGACTTCAATTTGGAGAAGACAAAACCTGCTCTAGGGGGGTTTCCATCGATGAGGGAATTCTCGAATATTTCCTTGCTTTCTTTTACAACCTGGTTTCATACAAACAGTATCGTCAACTACTCATCATGTTACAGCTGATTAATTTAATTCCTATTTGCCGTCACACAACCACTTCTCAAATCCTTTGATACCTTTCTTTAAATCGCACTAGCAAAGACTATTATCAGCTTTGAATTACAGAAGACAGTGACAAAGAGTGAGAATGTTGAAATAAACATACCTCCTTCGCATCCTTTCTTGGTATTCCTTCCCGCAGTCCAACAATTCTTTCAACAACATCAGGCTGAAATTTCCACAGAAACGACTTAACTTAGCTACTTATAAAACAGAGGCATTAGCCAAATAAGATTAATTGAACCACACTTACAGGACAATCAGGTTGGTGTTCAAGGATGTGAGTGTAAACAAGAGTGAAAGTATCCGGGCTTTCGGCTGACGCAAGCTCTCTCAAGTCGATTAGTATCCTCAGTCTGTTTTCAACTTTCTGCAAATATCATGACATAAGTTCGATATCTGGAAACAAAAAACTCAACTCAAATGATAGATATCAGATCGATGTGGCAAGATGAGCAATTGAGCGGGTTGTGTAATAGGTCCAAACAGGTTATATTCAAGTATGGGTAGAAACAGGCTTAATCGGGCCAGGTAAACAAAATCATTACAATAATAATCTACAGTAGTTTTTAAAAAATGATTTAGTAGTTCGTATGCATAAGCAGAGACATTGGACGATTTTTAGCTAAACAAAATCAATTTGAGCAGTTTGAGATGACACGCAGCCAAAAACTAACCATTCATAAGTAAATTGCCCTGAAATTGCCACCTCTAATTCATAAGTAAAATGGGTCATCACGACCGCTTATCTGCTACCCAATTCAGATTATTGAATATTACGGTAAGCAACTTACATTGACACTTATGTATTCTCTGAAGAAATCCATAAGAACCTCTTCATCAAGTCTCATCCATTCAATAGTTTCCTCCTTGATGTAATTTTTCTACAGCACAATGCATAAGGAAAGTAAGCTATAAAGTAATTGCACAAATGTAGCTTGAACAAGAAAATTGAAGATCGTCCGTATAAAAACCTGAGAGAGAAGATGGTCGACATAAACAATGACGGTTTGTTCTAGGCAAGACTCGACAAATCGCCTAAATGATCTTTCTTCAATATACCTGAAAATTTTCAAATCATGAAAAGAAAGTAAGAAAGACTACTTTAGCTCCGAAATTTGAAATGCTTGAGCTATACAATTACAAAAAATCTAAGTCAATAATGTTAAGACTTGAAAACTTACATCTTCACATCTGTAAAGTAATCACCAAATGTTGCAACTAGGTATTCAGTAACTTGTCCTTCACTCCATTCTGCATAATGACGACAATAAATAACTCTATCAAAAAGTGAAAAAGGGGAAACTTGAAAAATACTGTAATAACAAAAATCAAAATTCACCTTTATGATAAAGCTTGACCAATAGCTCCTGCACTCCTGGATCATCGAAGATGACATTGACAGTTTGATGCACAGCTTCCTAAAATCAGAGAAGGTTAATATACAGGAGTTTTGCACAAGCAAATATATCAGAGTTAACATACCTTTGCAACTTCCAGAAAGCCTTTACAGGTGTCTTCAAAATTAATCTGTTGCAGAAAGTCGAAGGTTTAAGTTTGACTAAATACACAGAGGAAACAGATAAGACCAGCTAATTAATATGTTACTTCATGTCAAAAAAATACCTGTTCGGCATAATTTTCTGTAAGGGCTTCAATAGTGCTAGAAGCTATAGCTCCATAGCAAGATCATAACAGCGCAGATTATTGTTAATCTATCATTATGAAGAATTTAAAGTGGATTTAGACATCAGTTTGATTTTCTGGGAAGTTTAAAGTTAAACAAGCATAAAATATATAGACAAGGAATTCACAAACCATGGCACATATTGGTTCTAAACCAATTTCAGAAGCAGGTTCTTCCAGTCTCTTTTTCTCGGCTGCTTGGAAATCAAGCATTACCTACATTAAGATTTTCAAACGACTTATATACTTTAATGTGAATAGCGGCGTCTGGGATTTAATTCTAACATCACATATTTATACCTGAATGATGGACAAAGAGATTCTATATAACATGATTTCGGTGCTATTTTCTCGAACAATCTGGACTTGTTCTCCAAGGATTCTGAATAAGTCAACAGCAGCAGGAGTATATAGCTTTCCATCATCTGTTACTTTTGGTGGATTTACTTTATCAGCCTCAAAGGATACTTACCATTTCTGGATAATGAGAGCAAAAAGCCAAAAGAAGTATCAGAAACATAAACACTCTTCAGATATACTACCAAAAAGCAATACATGATAGCATCATGTGAAGTTTACCCTTGTTGTTGCTTGCATTCTCTCAACATATGAATCCATCAGTGGATCCATTGCACCACTCTCTGAACAAACTTGAGCTAATGCCTCATCAACTCCAAGTGCAATAAGGTTATCTTGGTATTCAACCACCCACCCAGTTATCTGATTTGAATAAGAAAGAAAGTCCATTCAAAGTTGTGGAAATTGTAGTAACAATGTTAGATAATTTCCACCTTAATTTTTCTGTTAACTTACAATCTTCTTATATAGAGAAGAATACACACGAAAAAAGGAAACTCCTACGGAATTACAGCGCTAAGTTTGGATAAAGAGGAGTGTAATGATTTTGCAGCTGTCATCGTTATCTTATTTTTGAAGTTTTATTTGGGATGTTTATTGTGTTTTTTATTCATTTTTATTTAGGAGAATGTTCAAGTGTTTATTATCAGGTTGCTATTTGTCAGGATTTAGCTATAGGGTTTTCATTCATTCAAATGTCAGCTGCGTTTTTCATAACAAACAGTAAAAAAACAGTTACAATGTAGTTTCCAGAGATCATTGAGCATCTCTATCGAGCCATATTTATCTTATTATAATAGGTCGTCAAGGGAGGAAGCCTCGTATGCCAGAACAGGCAATACGTGACCATAACACTTTCTAACTTCACCTATTTAGATTATTTTCCTAATCAGTTGACAATATACCTAAATCCTAACATAAAGCAAACTAAGGAAACCAAGCAAAAACATATCTATTTAAACATAAGTTAAGATGTCGAATGCAGAAGATATAGTTTCAAGATTCAGATATATAAACCTACGAAATTGCATGCACAATACCTTTAAGATTTCAATATTCGTGATGTCATTAGCACGGTCACTCAGCAGCCTTAACCACTGGATAAACCTCTCTGTGTATAGATTCACCATGAGCTGGAATATTTCATACCTGCACGAATATCAAGTCTTTTTTATCATACATCTAAATTACACCTGCTTAAGCAAAGAATGGTTGACAAATACATATCTCCGATCAAAGGAAACAGAGACAAATATACTATCAGAATCAATGCGCAATTCAAATGAACTGAAAGACTGAAAATCAAAATAATAAGGAAGAAAAGTTAAATAATCAACCTTGGAGGAAAACACGGAGCCACATAATCGTATATATCTCCAAGCTCTTCCCAATCTGAAAATAATTTACAGATAAATGTTCAGTTGGCTTAAGGATTGGCAACTTTAATCCTCACTTTTAACTAAGATAATGATGTACATACCTTTTTTGCCTCCTCTATGGCACCTTTCAGGTTTTCAAAGACAAGCTGTTCACAAAAAAAATGTTCATCAGATGGTAGAAAACTAGAATATACAATACAGAACTACATAATACGTTGAAAAAGTACTTCAGAGAGAAGTTTGCTAAATCTTGTTTCAACAGCTTTCGTGATATGTTCATAGCATTTATCCTTGTAGCATTTTCCCTGTTTGGCCTTTTGCACTGCAAGGCTTTTGGAAGATGGTAATGTAGCGGTAGATTTTCTGCATGTTCACACATTCATTTTAAAAACCATTAATATGACGATAGCCCTAATTATAGTATGATTAAGTAAACTAAGGAGCAAAGGTATTCATAATACATACTTTCCAGCTCTACGAGGATTTGCTACTGATGCCATTGCACCACCTCCTTCAGCCTCAGCTGCTTCTTCAGCAACTTTCTCATCAAGAATTTCTTGCATTTCAACAACCCTAAAATTGTAGTAGTTTCAGAAAAAGGTTTTCCAAAAAAAAAATAATAAGTAGAGCACCATGAACCCTACCCAAAAGTAATTCTAACAGTGTTGATAGAAAAACATACCTCAACGCACGCACGAGTGTTTGTGGGCTGCAATCAAGACAAATGATGACACTCGTTAATTAAACATTTCAGATTGGAAGCAAATACTTAAATGCAATTGCATGCAAAAGTTTGTAATAGAGATTACTGGGAAATAAGAGGGGTAGTAAACGTCAAAATACAGTTTGATTGGTACATAAATCTACATTGAAAATCCATTAGGCATTAGAAACATACTAATAGTTACATGACCAGAACATATTATAGGACCTTTCTATTGTGTTATTGATCCAGCAGAGCCTTTACCTAAAGTAATAAGGTTAGGTCGAGAGTGAAGTGCAGATGAATAAAACATTCTCTAAAGTATCAGCTAAACCTCTTTATTAGAGTACAGTCATAAGATAGATCTCATACATGCATATGTTCATAAACAGGACCCAACAGGATCCACAGGAATTATGTGTGATAAGTATTACGATAATAAAGAAGCATATGTGGATGAAAGTGTATGTTTGATGTATGTGTGTTTTTTAGGCATAGGTATATGTATTTGTATGTAGAAATCAGTGCAAAAATGTGCGTGTACACCAGTGTATGTGGATCATATGCTATAATGAAGAGAGAAGAAGAATGAGAGCATGAAGAGAGAAGAAGAATGAGAGCAGTGGCGGAACTTGACCATTTATTTTGGGAGGGCCGAATTTATTTTGGGGGGACCGAATCGGAGATTTGTTTGTAACCTCAACTAAATTACCTCTAAAACCTATAATATTTACGCTAGGTGCCGCAAATTTTGGGGGGCCCGGGACCCTCCCCTGCCCCCAAAGAGTTCCGCCTCTGGATGAGAGGAAACAAAGAGGAACAATACCCCATATAGTGTTCTGATTTAGCCTTAACTTGTGTCATAGCTTAATGTACACAAGTAAGTTGATATCATTTGAAAAAACAAAAGCCATAGCACTTGATCATGTATGAGCTCATGCATATCTAAGATGCAAAGTTATGGATGCATGCCTGTAAGGCGCCAATCACTGGTGCAAGTTGTAATATACCTAAAATATTTATTTCTAGTTGGAGCATCATAAGTTCAAGGATATATCATATATGTAGCCACATTACGCATGCTTTGTAGGTTTGTATCTCAACCAACTGCTGATTAGTTTGACTTATGCAGATCTTCACTCAGCTTAAAAAGAAGGATTTGGCTGTTTTCAGGATTCAAGGAACGAAATTAGGTTTCCATTGGATTAAAAATAAAGCAGACATAATTTTGGATTGTTATGTTGTCCTAACTTAATATTCCCTACTAACCTCTGTATATCTGACGTAAACAGAGTACAAAACACAACGCACATGTAATAAAACACACAGCATGATAGAAACAAAAGATGCCTAGATAATGAAGCATACCACTAAATAAGCATACCTTTCTTTAGCAAGCTCGAAGAAGTTAGAAATATGCGACCAAAGAGTCTGCTCAAATGTCTCCCAAGTACGATCCACTTCTTCAAAATATTCTCTGTGACATTTCAAATGCGCAATATGTCAACCTCAACTTATTTAGGTTCGCTCTTTGTTTAAAAATGATTTCATAAATTATTTGAAATATGATAATCCATATACAAAAATTAAAGCACTTGTTTTTCCTACACAAAATGAACCCTGTGAAGAACAAAGAAGTCGGTAGATTTGAAGGGCTATGATATGATCTGAGTTGGTGAGCTTATCATCATTTTATTATTATTAGGTTGAAATATGTTGTTATTTCAAAAGCTCTAGAGGCCACGTCGCTGAACCAACATACTTCAGATTTATAACAGTTACACTTCTATTATTGGGATTGTCTATCCAGTTTACGATATTAAGATCTTAAGAGCCTTCATTACGGTCTCATGGAGCTCTATATGAGTATATGTCACTTAACGCTACTTGCATTCACATAAAGCAATTAATTCATTCAATAGGATCCTGACCTTAGTCTGCCAACCTCCTCTTTATGAGATCCAGCAGCAGCTAATGCAAACCTCCTTTTTCAAGAGCCGTTAATCTCTGAAAACATGGAAATTTATGATAGAAGATATGAGGAATCAAGATATCATGGTTGCAGCATAAGAGTAACTCGCAATACTTCGTGTAACATTTCACCCTTACCTCATACTACCTCCGTCCCATATTGACTGTCCTGTTTGACTTTTTTAAGTCTTTCTTTGTCAACTTTGACCTTAAATATTTTTGTTTGTGTTACATAATACTTGATTAAAGTTATATCAATGAAAATACATTTAAACCTCCATTCTATTTATATATTTTGCATCAATTATTATGTAACACAAATAAAAATATTCAAGGTCAAAGTTGAAAAAGAAAGACTTTGAAAAGTCAAACAGGACAGTTAATATGGGACGGAGGGAGTATGTGTTGATGAGCTTCTTATCATCACTTAGAGAATCATGGGCTGCAGCAGCCTCCACAGAAATTGACATCATCCCCTCTACATCCTAATAGTTTTTAATTGGTAAGATTAGAGAGCAGAAATTTTAAATATTATTGTAGCTTGAACATTTGGAATTCAATATAAAGAGTAACACAAAGGAATGGAAAAGAAATGGATCTAGGATCAACCAATTTAAAAGCATACCTTTAATGATGTGTTTAAGTTATTTCGCGCATTGCTGAGAAGCTTAATCTGATCATGATTATCAATTAACGTTTGGCATTCTAGACATAGCCTGTACAAGTAAAGGAGCATGATCAGTCCTAAAGCCAACTATATATAAAGATGTACGGATAGTCCAAGAACTACACGAGTCCATTTAAAAAATAGTAACTTCATGTGCTGTAAATATACCTCTCAATATTAACAAAGTTTTCACGAAGATGGTTTACAGTCTTCTCAGATAAACCAAGTGCTTTTAAACCAGCTTGTGCTTGTTCAACCTGAAAACAAAATGCATAACGTTTATGCACTATATCAAACTGAAGCATTTCATCTTCATCGGCTTAGTAACAATTTAACATTCATGACAACAGGATTACAATGTAAAGAAATCATGCAGAAGCAGATTTACCTGTTCAGCAACCATGGTGCTAAGTTGTGCATCATTTGCCTGAAACAAGTGAAAAGAACGAAAAATAAGTGAAAGCTAGTATGTTATCTTAGGGCTCTCGCATATTTCTTTTTGAAGTCAGATTAAACTTGTAAGCAAAAATTATATGCCCACAAAAACAATCTCTTTTCATACAAATGCATGATAAAATTCCCTCTAACCTAATGATAGTCCAAACAATCATCTCAAATTTCTTGGTTAATTTGGGACCGTTCTCAAGTATATAAGGCGTTACCTTCTCTTATACTAACTTGGTCTGATATAACATGATAGGCTACAGATTATGATGTATAGCACGACCTAAATAAAGCCCCAATCACAAGTTACGTCATTATCCACACTCATCAAGTATCGGTGAATATAACTACAAATAATGCATAATGTCGATTCTTGCACACATGAGTCTTGAATCATTCTGTAAAGTACACAATAACAGCTGAACCTTGCATAGAGATCATACTCCTGATAACCGATAACCACAGAAGCAAACGCTTACAAAACAACTGCATGATAGTCCCTATTGTCAACTTAAATTTGTCTCTTGCTGTATAAACTACTACGCAGGCAAAGCCAATAATGTGCTCCTGAGGGGTGTTTGTTTAATGTTGTTGATTTCAGTGTCATCAACTATTTTAGATTTTTAGGTGATTGTATTTACTAGAGACCGATGGGAACTCCATTTAAGCTCGGATAGGGGTTCGGAGTGCACACTCGTTTGAGCTAATATGATTTTGACAACGACAAGGTGCAGGGATCAAGGGGCAGCTTTTACCGAATTTTCCCGCCAAAAAGTAAAGAGTTATTTCTTTTGGCCAACCAACATGTGTATTAATTTCCAGCTGCCATAACTTCCTTAACCGCCTTAACTATCTGTTTCTATAACAAAACCATTTGATCTCATTTGCAACATACGGAAATAACATAATCTCTTTGTTTTGCTATGTTCTCTTTTGCCTAGAAACACTAATGGTTTCGTGATACCTAAGAGCGCTAGGTATCGTTTGGTGCCGTTGGTAGTGCCATGAGAAAAAGTGTTGCCACATCATCACTTTTTTCCTATGGCACCACTTTTGGCTATGACACCAAAACCTCCCTCCCTAGCATAACATCAGTTTTTGTGGTGCCGTTGAATTTTTTTTTTATGTTTTATTTCTTTTTCATAAAATATATATGACTAAAATTTAATTTCACTAATAAAAAACACCCATTACATAAATAAAAAAAAGACGTGAAATTAAAAAAATACATTAAATGAAAAACTTTGTAAAATAAAAATTCGACGTAAAAATAAAATAAATTAGTTGCGGGAACAATATTAGGCCCGAATTCATTTTTTTTGGCCTCGATGATAGCCACGTGTTCCGAATCCATATCCTCGTACTGATCTTCTTCTCCTCAGCCTTTTTTGAACCCATCATCACTTATTCTTTACAAATAGAAAAAATATATTGTTGCCACTTGAATGTGTGATATTGTGAATGTGAAATTGCATTACAAATAGATGGAGTGAATTATTACCACAAGTGCTCAAAGTCAAAGACACACACGAGCTATACTTTACATCGTAGAAAATATGGCCATATTTGGGTGTAAAATGAAAAGTAAGCACAAATAAAGGGTGTAAAATGAAAAGTAAAAAATATACATCTTATCTTCTTCTTCAAAGTTCAAACTACTCCATCAGTCCATTGCATACCTGCAGCCCGAAAAAAAAAACGCAAGCACAAACACAACCACAACACCCAAACACAAAAGAAAGAAACCCAACAAAAAAAAAGAAAGAAAATTTGCTTCGGCGTGAGCTGGTGGCCACGGCACCAAGACCCACCAGCCAAGTCTCGGTGTGATGTCTCACGCCATAGGGTGGCGCCGAGGGTGATGGCTCAAGCCAACAGCCCTTGTACCCGGTGCTCTAAGGCAAAAAAAACTGTAAACGAAATTCATACTCCTAATGCCCACATAAAAAAGCTCTTCCAGTACACGTGCATGATATAATCTTTCTAACCTAATGAGGATTCAAATAGTCATCTCAAATTTCTTATGCACCATACTAACATAACTTGATCCTAAACACCATAATGATTCAAATAGTCATCTCAAGACCCACAAGTTACTTCATTTTCCCTAATCATCAAGTATCAGCGAACATAATCACCTAAAACAGTAATGCTTAAAACTAGATTATCAAACACATGATACCTAATCATGGTATCATACTTCCAACCGACCTTGAAACTAGTTCACTAAAGCTTGTTTACATAATCAATAACTCTAGCAAAACACCAAAATTATATCAAATTTCAACACTAACGACAAGTGACGCGCAATGCAATAGGCTTTAATTGATATCTTACTTATTTACAATAATCCGATTCAAATAAGCACTAAACTGATGCAACGAAAACTATGATTAATCCGCTAAAGCTTAAGTTCAATTACTCATTTAAAATAACTTCAACTAACAAGGCGCTAAAAAACAACCTGTTGGACGTGCAATGTAATCAGCATTAATACCAAATCATAATTCCAACCGCGCTTAAGACTAGTCCACTAACACTTGTTTACATAATCACTAACTCTATGATAAACACCATAACTATATCAAATTTCAATACTAACAACGAATTCGATATACAACTAACAGGTATATAGTGCAGAAATAACAACAACCTGTTGCAGCGCAATGTAATAGGCTTTAATTAATGTCTAAAATTACTCATTTACAATAAGCCGATCCAAAAAAGCACTAAACCGATGCAAAACAACTTGAATTAACAACATGCGCTAAATAACGACCTGTTGACGCGCAATGTAATCCTGTTTAATAGAAGAAATGGACAACAAAAGCTCGGGAAGCGGTAACAGCTTCGCAACCTCGCGAACCGCAGACTCCTTCGCTTCGATTCCTAAATCTTCAACCATCATTTTTAACCTAAACACAAATTCACACACACTAATTTCAAAATTTAGATCACAGTAAACAGATCATATAGTCTGTTAGTATATATATAATTTGTTGTTTATTGGATTGAATTAAAGTTCGTTAGATCTGATTTTTGATTTGGTTCTTACTTTTTTGTGGTGGTTCCGGCGACGACGACGACGGTTGTGGTGGTGAGAACGTGTTTGTTTAATTCATTTCTTTGTGTTTTATTTTATATCTTTTTGGATGCGTAGAAAAGTCGAAAGATAAAAGTTCAAAATAGCGTGTAATTATAAATGAGCAGGGGTGTTCAAAAAAACAGTGAAACTTACAAACAGAACCAAACCGCTCAATCCGAAACCGAAAAAACTGAAACTGAAAAAAACCCGCTTATTACGGATCGGTTTCGGTTTTATATTTAGATATACATGGTTAACCGAACCGAACCGTATATAATATACATGAAGGTTTTTAAATAAATATTTAAATAATAGTACAAGTATCTATTATATTATTACACTACTCTTATTGTATATTAATTTTTTTTGCTTCTAATGTACACGTTTACTAAACATCTATGTGTGAAAGTAGATTAATGTTTTTGTAACATATAAACGTCAAACAAATATTTTTTTGTTAATGTGTCATATATGTTTATTTGAACGTAATTATTGTGACGAAATATTTTTAATATGAATTTAGTCTATTCAATATTATTTAATACATTAAAATTGCGTTTTACCCATGTTATTGTTCGGTTAAACTTGTTTAAACGTCTAAAATGGTTAACCGTGAACCGAACCGCGGATAACTGCTCATTTCGGGTAACCGCATGTCCGGTTACCCGCCTAACACGGTTCGGTTTCGGGTAGTAAAATGAATTACCCGCCCCGTGATGGATAGTTAAAATATCCCAACTAACCGAACCAAACCGCCCCATGAACACCCCTATAAATGAGTAGTGATTGACATGCCTAATTTTATGCTTAACAAATATCATCGTACACTTGTCAAGATCAATGGTGAGTTTGAGGAGAGAGAAAGTATGGAATACATGTGTCAACAATGAGTGGATTAGGCGTAATATTACCATATAGAAGTTAGATCCACATCACTTCTCATTATAAATAGTGTGATAGCTTACGGTGTGTTTGGTTGGATATTGTGGATTAGATTTTACGTTTGATGTGACAATAACATTTTGTTTGATTCATTCTTTTGAGAAAAAGAATAATAGATAAAATGAATTTTCATTTCACATCAATTTAGAGGGTTCTGGCAAAACCCGTAGAACCTATCATATTCTAGTTTCTACTCTCACATACTCTTTTTATAAATTTTTAAAAATATTTTTATATTATACTTTTACTATAAAATATATTTAATAAATACATTTTCTCTCTCCATATCTTAAGGCGTGCTTGGTTCAAACTTGGGAAAAAGAAAACTAAAGGAGATGATAATGGTGAGGAAAGGGAAAGAAAAGCATTTCTTCTAATTTATTGGGTAATAAGTCATTGCATTATACTCTAACAAGCATATTTTTTTTTATTATCTTTCTCATTCTTTACCCCTATAACCTTTTACCAAGCATGGTCTTAAGCCAAATCCAAATCCTAAACCAAATTCAAATTCAAATCCAAACCCACTTATAAACCAAACGAACCCTTAAGCTTTAGTGTTAGGTGTGCCGGTATGACGTTTTTGAAGCAATAATATATATATATATATATATATATATATATATATATATATATATATATATATGTCATATTTCATAATTATATGAGTGATAAACATTAGTAAATGCAAGCCCAAATATAAAATATTAGTAAATATAAGCCTAAATCCCAAATATTAGTAAATCCTTTAAACGCTTAACGCCTTGTGCCTTTACGCGCTTTTTCACGTCTTTCTACGTCTCAACTCACACCACGCTTAAAGCTGGCACCTTGGTGTATTTCGTAACTTTGAAGACATGCCTCGCGTCTTAGAGCTGTCATGACGCGCCTTTTAGAACTCTGGGTGTAACACATTCGGATATGCCAATGTTGGTATCTTAATAATAAGGCCCTTTTGGTATTATTATTGGTATACGAGAAAAAGAAGAGTGATAAAATAAATATTTAAATATATATTTAAAATAAAATTATTAATTTTTTATATTGAAAAAGTGTATGAAGAGTGAAGTAAAAAAAGGTCCGGTAATTATCTTGAATTCTTTTCAAAAAGCTTTTGTCAACGGTTTGATTTCTAATCTCAAAATGTCAATCAAATAATGTTCTAATGTCTTTTCAAATGAAAACACATCCTAAAGTAATAAACCAAACGACTCCTAAGTAATCCAACCAATTTAATGTAGAAACATTTTTTCATCGAGTAAATTGCAAAAATCGTCCTTGTGGTTTGGCCAAATTGCATGTTTCGTCTTTATGGTTCATTAAGTGTAAAAATTGTTCTTATTTTGCACTGTTTGGAATCATTTTGGTCCTTCGACACTAACTTTTTAGAAACTACACAGACGATTTTTGCAATGCCGATGGACTAAAATGAATCCAAACAGTGCAAAATAAGGACGATTTTTGCAATTTACTCTTTTTTAATCTTTTTAACTTTCACTAGCCGGGTACCTGAGTGTTGCGGCGACAGGTATCAAGCAATATAATTTATTTGGGTTCACATGTTTTGTGGAAATGGTTACGAGTTACGACATCAACGTAAAAACATTAAACCCTTCCATAATGTATTAAGCCTTGGAAGAAACACTAATGAGGTCAATTGCTTTAAGTACATCAACAACCACTTACGGTACCCTCAACTCTCACCCACTTCACCTTCCAAGCCAACGCCACATTAGTTTTCTCTCTCTTTCACCATCATCTCACTTTTCACTTTCACCCATCTCACACCACTTAAACTTTCAACAAATTTTTTTATTTATTAAAATATCCACTTTTATAAAAAAAAAAAATGCCCCACTAAATAATCATACACACACAAACTAAATAATAAATAATATAAACACGTTTAGTGAAGAGTTCACCTTTCGTTGCACATCTCTCGTCCTTGTCGTTGCCTCACTACACACTCCTAATGCATGTCACGCAGCAACATGCCTTGCCATTTGCTCACTGAGCTCCCGTAAGGGTAGTCTTAGAGAATAAAAGATGGTGATCGATATGAATGAATATTAGAAATAACATAGACATCATGTTAAGAATAAAGAAATTAGATGGCATATAAAATAATCGAAAAGCTATGAAAGTCATTTAAATACAATGCATGATCTTTAACGCAAAACTCCCAAGTAAAAGCAAAATTTCAAAGGTGAATGTTATGCCAAACTTAATTATGTTGAAGAAACCAACATCTACTGCATATAAGAAATTTACATCAAGTATACTGAAACTATTTCAAATCTTATTTTTCATAAGTTAACGGGATTACTTCAAATTTATTTACATCAAGCAGAGTTTGCACTTATAATCTTAGATGATCGATATTAACATTGATAGCCAGAAGCCAAATTACCACTCGACACCCTTGTTGTTATATAATGAGTAAGAGAGGACCACGCTTCGTCGCAGTTTAAGATGCTTGGATCTATATAACGAAAAAGCTAACATAAGAAAAAAAACTTATTTGTTATGTTCCAAATATATATTTGGATTTTTTTACTAATTTAATAAGTAAAGGGTAACAACTAGAAATTAAAGAAACTTACCAACCTCTTAGGGTGCGTTTAGTTCGCAATATGTTTTGAAAGGAATTGTAATCTATCAAACGAATTGTAATTTGAATTAATTGTAATTCAAAGAGTTGTAACGTGTTGTAATTGTAATGTGTTGTTATTGTACTTAATGTATTCTGTCACTATGTTTGGTTGGATCTCCACGTAATTTAATTTAAAAAAATAATAATAATAAAAAAATAAAACTTAATAATAATAATAATAATAATAATAATAATAATAAATATTATTATTAAATAAATATTAACATAATAATAATAATAATAATAATAAATATTATTATTATTATATTATTTTATTTTATTTTTATTATTATTATGTAAATATTATTATAATAATAAATATTATTATTATATTATTTTATTATTTTATTATTATTATTACTATTATTATTAAAAAATATTATTATAATAAATATTTATTATTATTAGTATTATTATATAAATATTATTATTTTAATATTTATATTAAATATTTATTATTATTATTATTATATTATAATTATTTTATTTAATTATTTTATTATTATTATTATTATAAATATTTATAATTATTATAATAATAATTATTATCATTATATTTTATTATTATCTAAATAATTATTATTATTATTGTTATTATTATTGTTATATAAATATTATTATTTAATATTTATATGAAATTATTATTATTATTATTATTATATTATTATTTTCATTTTATTATTATTATTATTATTATTATTATTATTATATAAATATTTATTATTATTACTATTATTATTATTATTATATAAATATTATTATTTTAGTATTTATATAATAATAATAATAATAATAAATTTAAAATTCTGAATTACGATGTAATTCAAAACTTTCCATCCAACATCCTATGTAATCTGAATTCCCTTCTTTGATGTAATTGTACTTGTTGAATTACAATTACAACGCAAACCAAACAGCCTACGTACTGTAATTTGAATTACAATTTCATCCATTCTGCGAACCAAACAGACTACGTAATGTAATAAAATTACAATTACATCCAATTACGGCGGATTACGACGAACCAAACAGCCCCTTATATATTCTTTTGCGTTTATAAAATCGTTAAGTTATCAAAAACATAATAATATTTTGCTTATTTTGATCGTATTTTAGTAACCTTTTAAATTATTTCATTCTGTTTACGTGGTGCTAAATTAAGATAATGGTTGAAATTTTATGCCACTAGCAAATACTTGAGGGTTAAGAAGTAACATTAAAAAAAACACTACTAAGATACCCCTTTTATAAGGGGTTTATGAATCTTGTTATAAACAGTAAAATGATAGTAATTCAAAAATATTAAATATTGGAGTAAAAGATTTAAAAAATATATATAATTGTCAAATAAGAGGGCTATAACAAAAATAAAGTCGGCACTAACAACTATAACACCGGTGTTACTTTGTCGACCACAATGTTATTATGGTAAAAATGAAGTCCACACTAACAGGTGTAACACCAGTGTTACTTTGTCGACCACAATGTTATAGCTAAAACAATTCTTTAGACGTTATCACATTAACGCTAAAACATGGGCATGTATTATTTAATTCTTTTTGTTTACAGTTGATAAATAAGTATTTGAGTAAATTACACCGTTCATCCTTGTAGTTTGGCCATAATAACATCATAAGTCTCGACTTTTATTTTTGCAGATCGGTCCTTTTAATGAAGTTTTGTAACATTATTCGTCATTACCATTAACAACCGAGGGACTTGTGATTTTATTAAAGCCAAACCACAAGGACGAACATGTAATTGATAAGGACGAATGATGTTACAAAACTTCATTATAAGGATCGACCATGCAAAAATGAAAGTCGAGGGACTTGTGATGTTATTATAGCCAAACCACAGGGACGAAGGGTGTAATTTACTATAAGTATTTAGTGTTATGTTGATGTGATAACATTTCTAAAAACTTTCGGTGTTAACACATCAATCCATCATCTCCAAACAACTTTTAGTTTCTAAAGTAGCTTATCAGGACTACGTCAACCAATAATAAGATTTCTTAATTCTGAAATACACAAGAAGACACTCACCAAAATAACCAGTTTCGTATTACCATGGTATACATACAACTCTAAAACCGGCATCAACATTTTTATATAAATAAGAGTAAATTACATCGTTCGTCCTTGTGGTTTACGTTGACCGACAAATTTCGTCCTTTGAACAAAAAAGGTTTACCGTGCGTCCTTAAATGGCAAACGTTATGTAGCGTTAGTCCTTCACACTAATGGGCTCCACTAACGGGTGTTAGGCACCCATCCACTGAGGGTATTTTAGTCTTTTCTCAAACCCACTAGCATCAACTACACCCTTACCCATTATCACTAACAACCACTTTTTTTTTTCTTATCATCTTTTTTCTCTCCCCATCTTCTTTCTCACATCACTGCGTCACCACCGGCCACTCTCCACCGCCTCTGTCACACCATCTCTGCCACACCGCCCCACCGCCACCTGTAAAAATGGTGTTTGTTATGTATTTGTAAACGGGTTCGGTTCACCACAACAACCCGCTAGTATGCATACACTGTAGAAGCATATCCAAATCCATTATTACCATTAGTTTTGAATAGATTATTTTATCTTTTATCAATAATGAGTTATATTGACTTGACATCAAATCTTGTATCAAAGTGCTTTTTTGCACGTATTCGATTAGACTCTTGTTCAGAAGACATATTTGGGTTGTTTAATACATTAACGTGGCAGTAGTATGGCACACAAGAACAAACCAATTATATATGTCACAACTCATAGGTATATTTGAGGCACCTTGAAGTCTTGAACCATGTAGCTAGTTGAGGTCTTCAATCTAAAAACCAACATTAAGAAGCATTATTGTTGCATCAGTTTTTTGTTTGGCAGGTGTTGAAATTCGGGTGGGTTTTGAACCGAGAGCCAACAGCACCCCTAGTGGATTGTTGTGGTGAACCGAACCCGTTTAAAAATACATAACAAACACCATTTTTACAGGTGGCAGTGGGGCTGTGTGGCAGAGACAGTGTGACAGAGGTGGTGGAGAGTGGCCGGTGGTGGAGAGAAAAAAAACGATATGAAAAAAAATATTTGTTGTTAGTGATAATGGGTGAGGGTGGGGGTAGTTGATGCTAGTGGGTTTGGGAAAAGACTAAAATACCCTCAATGGATAGGTGCTTAACACCCGTTAGTGGAGCCCGTTAGTGTGGACGACTAACGCTACATAACGTTTGTCATTTAAGGACGGACGGTAAACCTTTTTTGGTCAAAGGACGAAACTTGTCGGTCAACGTAAACCACAAGGATGAACGGTGTAATTTGTTGGAATTATATATCATGACATTCAATAAATAAAACACAAAAAATCAAAGTATACATGCGGAAGCGTATAGGAAAGATTAACGAATAATTAATTAACATAAACAAGAATATGCGTACCTTTATTGATTCTAGCCAAACAAGAATCAAATCCACAAAACTAGCAATTGGATGAACCCTAATTAGGGATTATAGGATTATGTGAATTACCCCTTACCGTTTTGTAATTCAATCCAAGAATACTAACAATAATGTGTTAGTACCACTTTCTTGTACACACGTACTATACCGAATTAAAGGAATGTTGGTTTTAATTAAACAAATAACTTTGAGTTTGGAAAAGCTATGGATCGACTCCCAAGAGTAGTAGTCGACCCAATTTAAGCAAACACACACAAAAAAATTTAGGTTTTAGCTTAATGAGTACAAGAGATACAAAACACAAGACCCCTAGCCTTGTATATATACTAAAGTACTAAACTAAACTTGGTGAACAATTTTGAGTTTGAGTTTGGTTAGGTTTGGTCCTTGTGGCCGATCGGTTGTAACATCCCACAAGGGATTCTGGAACATTCCCAATATTTGCAATCTAGTCATTTCCAATTACATTTAACGACCGTTAGTCCATTACACTTAATTACTTAACGGCCGTTATAATTATTTCGTTTAATTAATTAATAAATATAACATTTACATTTAATTATTAACTTTAATTCTCATATGCAAAGTGTGCAATCCCGCGGTCTCGAGTTCGATCCTAACTCACGTCTACTAATTTATATCCATAAAACCAATAGCTCCCACTTGGATATATCTTAATAGAGTAGCGTCTAGCAACACTTCGATGCCTCTAGTACAACTCTAGTAAGGCTCCTGGAAAACCTTTTAATGATTTCTCATTATTATTATCTTTTTGTTTCTAATACCACGTTAAATAAAGATATGGAATTAAGTCATTCTTTATTCAACTATTCTGTTTCTCGTTATAAGTGATTGACCAAGATTACCAAATCTTCTAAACATATTTAGGGGGGATTTTGGGTGCGGCCGCACAACATCTTGTCAACCCTACGAGGGGCCCAACAGTATTAAACTCCAAATAAATTTGAAGGAACAAATTCTATCTTGACTACGAGACTAACCCACAAACTTTGTAACAGTTCTGGAAACAACCCTTATGACTACCGCCACGATAGCGTTAAGTTGCTCCACGTAAATGCACTACATTCATGACACTTATCTGATATCTCAAGTCTGAGGATAACTATTCATAATTTACTTATAACAATATCCACAAAATAAATTATGTAGTTGGGATAAGTCCTATATTCAATTCATTGAATATCATCTAAAAATGGTATGCATTCTCATCAATATACTTTTAAGTATATTCTATCTCAGATTTGTCTTAGTTTAATGATATTCCCATATCATTAATCGACAATGGACAATTTAGAATAACTAAGTTACTCATGGATTAAACATGCAGATATAGGACAAAAATATTATAAATGAAAATAAACATAATCCAAACTTTAATTCATCAAAATAATAAATGTTTTACAATATCCTTTATCCAAATACTAATCACAGTTCTGCATGAAACTATTAGCTAAACGAAGTCCAATTCCATTGGCAAGTCCAATAAGCTTGTCTCTAGCCAAAGCCTTAGTGAAAGGATCAGCTAAGTTATCATATGTGTGAACTTTCAATAGATTTATTTCACCTTCACGGACTTGTTCCCGAACATAGTGACACTTCCGTAGAAAATGTCCGTGCCCTTCATGACCTGTGTTTATTGGCAAATATGATTGCAATGAATTGTCACAATAAATATCAATAGGTGATTCAATCAAGGCATAACACCAAGCCTCGAAATGAATTTCCTAATCCAAACAACCTCCATTGCAGCCTTCCGGCGACTATGT
The DNA here is from genome assembly GCA_022545495.1 of Chrysanthemum lavandulifolium. Lineage (NCBI taxonomy): Eukaryota > Viridiplantae > Streptophyta > Magnoliopsida > Asterales > Asteraceae > Chrysanthemum > Chrysanthemum lavandulifolium. The sequence continues at coordinate 21,527,591 of CM040242.1, read as the reverse complement.
ATTCGCTTCGTCGCAGACATCGCATCGACTCGCTTCTTGCTTTTCCAATCAATCGCTCCTCCATTGATGACAAAGACATAACCCGTCCGAGACTTCGATCATCTTTATCACACCGCCAGGATGCATCACAAGAATCAGTAACACCAAGCTCGTGTCCGGATTTCCACCATACACTAAAACATATCTTCGTATTCTCGATACTTTAGAATATGTTTAACAAAGCGATCCAGCTGAAGTTCACCCGATTCGTTGATATCGACCGGTCATGTTCTCGAGCGAACGCCATATCGGCCTCAGCATCTCACCGCATACATAATAGATCCCATCAAGCATAAGGAACTTTCTGCATGCGTGCCACCTCAACAGGTGTTGAAGCACACATATCGCTACATAAGCCATGCTTTACTTCCATCGGCAAATATCCTTTCTTGGAATTTTGCATATTGAATCTCTTCAATATTTTATCAATTTAAGCGCTTTGACTTAAACCAATTAACCGCTTTGACCTATCTCGGTAGATCTTAATTCCCAGAATGTATGCAGCTTCTCCTAAATCCTTCATGGAAAAACACTTTCCAAGATATGCCTTAACATTTTGCAAACTTTGAATGCCTTTTCCCATAATTAATATGTCATCGACATAAAGGATAAGGAAAATTACATCACTCCCACTAACTTTGTGATATACACATGGCTCATCGAGATTTTGAATAAATCCATACCTTTTGATTTCTTCATCAAATCTCTTATTCCATTGCCTAGACGCTTGCTTCAATCCATAAATGGATCTTTGAAGTTTGCATACACGGTTTGGAATTTGTGGATTCACGAACCCCTCAGGTTGCTTCATATCACTGTCTTCATCTAAGCGACCATTTAAGAAGGCGGTTTTGACATCCATTTGCCATATCTCATAGTCATAGTACGCTGCTATAGTTATGAAAATTCTAATAGCTCTGATATCTGCTACATGAGAAAAAGTCTCCTCGTAATCTATGCCATAAGTTTGAGTAAAACCTTGCGCAACTAGACGAGCTTTATAGATGTGTATATTGCCATCCATGTCAGTCTTTATTTTATAGAGCCACTTACTTCCAACCACCGTGGTGTTTGGAGGTAAGTCGACCTCTTCCCAGACTTCATTTTCTCTCATGGATTGCATTTCCCCATTCATTGCCATTTATCCTTTTCAGGACTTGCCATGGCAACTTTATAACTAGTAGGCTCTCCAAGATCTCCTAACGCACCATAATGATTGGGGAGGATCATATATAGCAATTTTGTAATTTACTTTATGAAAATAGCCTTTGTATTTTAGCCAAATAGCCAAACCACACCACATGAATGATTTTTGCAATTTACTTTATGAAAATAGCCTTTGTATTTAAAACTTTGTAAAATAAATTGTTCCTTTTCGTTTGTGCAGAGCACGCATAATGATTGGGGAGGATCATATATAGCAATTTTGTGTCATTGCTTTGTTTATGCAGATAATTATTACTATATTGAAAAGAAGGTAAACAAGAAACTGTCCAGCAAAATTGCTCTTTCTTACCTCAAAAGTCTAGCAAAAACAGCTTGGATATCACGAAACAATAAACAAATCCAACATTTCCAATAAGTACGGTTATAACTACCAACAACAGGTTATTGGCTGAAAAGTTAAGAAATGAAGTCAAAATTAATCCCACACATATTTAGACTGGAGGAGTGTAGTATGGTACACCAATGTAGGATAGCAGATCAATTCTAACATTAAAAAACCCACCATCACCCCAGTCCTTACCCCAAGAATTTTTAATATGAACGGTATGTTCTTTAGGGTTGGCACTCCTGAAATCTGCACCAACAATGAGGATAGCATGGTAGCCAATTTTTTCATCCTTCGGTTTAGCTTGATTTTAGGTAAGTCTTTATTACTCCCATGCAAGGATATCCAGGTCCATCAAAGTTTTTTGCAACTGCAGGCCTAAAATGATTATAGTTGCGAACTTCAGTAAAGCTGTCAACAATATAGCGAATAACACCTTCCCAATGGCAATGTGCCCAATCAGTTGATAACACCCGAGGTACCCCTTCGTAGGGGTATTCTGTCGTCGTCTCAAAACCAAGCATTGGGTCAGTGCAAAACTCTAGAAAAACCCTTTCGACCCTTCTCAAGTTAATCCCCCATTCAAGACAACACCGAGCGGACATGAAATCATTCATGCCTATTCTTTTGTTGATCCTATGAACAATAGTAACCAAATCAGCAAATACAAAAAAACCACATTGACCCCCACCATCGCCTCTTCTAGCAGGCCCTCTGTTTTTCTGATTAGATACTCCAGTTGCCCATTTTTTGCATGACCAATACTGAGACCTAGTCTTCCTGCATGTCCCACCAAAACTTTATTAAAAATAAAAACGACGAAGCTTTTAAAAAAATAAAATCAATGATGATAAAACAAAACATTAATGAAATAAACTGAATAAGTTGGGGTAAAAAATCATCTACTTTGTTTCTTAACAGTCCTTCAGCATTATGACAAGCCTAAAAATGTACAAAGCCGTATGAGATAGCGGTTTGCTATTGGATATGGCCTTAGGCAGAACCTTTTTGTGAAAGCCTAATGCATAAATCTCGGCTACCAATCAAACACTCTCTATTCTAACCATAGAAGACAATTTCGCTTTCCAATAAAAAGTAAACATATTTACCCCACGTCATATCAAAAGAAGCCGTGAGAAAATTAAAACATAACTCTAATAAAAACATATGAATTAAAACGAATGAAACATGGAAGCATGAGCAGCATGCATTTGTGTCTATTATAAAATTATGTCCAGAGTGTCTGAACCAAAGACCATCTAATTCTCAATGCATAAGATGTATACTACCATGAAACTATCAATCAAACAGAAAAACTAACTCCTTAACATTTAATCATACAACTCATGATTGCAAATATAACATTTAGATTACAGACAAATACTAACAGATAACAAGATACGGAAATCATGTAAAGCTATTTTTCTTAAACCAAAAGTTAACCGATGAATGTACGAGTTTAACTATTACAAAAATATTAAACTGAGTAAACTTACACATGTTGATAACTGATTGCTTCATGGCTGGAGTCCTGAGAAATTGAAATGATGTTAACAAGACAATTCCATAAAAACATACAAGTAATAAAAACACAACAATGAGCAATCACAAAAACAACTACCGAAGATATAACTTATAAGAGCCACAATAGTAGCTAAGTGACTGCAGTAACTATAGAAAACTTGCACTTATCCATAGCTCGTATATAACTATCAAAAAACAGCTTTTGTAGTAAAAGACGAAACAAATAATACTCGATAAAAATTATAAGTCAAAATATGCGAAATCAAAATCAGACAAGTATTTAATCAAACACAATTACAAATCATAATCAATACATTAAAAAGAAGAAAACAGAGACAAAAATTTGACCTTGATTTTCTGATTTCCAGCAACAGACTTGGCCGGCCTAGATGATGACGGTTGATCTCTCTTCGGACCCTAAAATTAATCAGCTTAATTAGAAAAAAGATGTAAGGGGGACTTCGAAAATCACATATAGAGAAAAGCTACCATTCAATGGAAAAGTTCAACGAGGTTAGTTCAAATGTCTACAACTTGCCAAAACATGGAATATTTCCTCAATTTCATTCACTCCAATATTGAGGATTCAATGGTCATTTTTAGTTTTATACTTTTGGTGAATTAACGAATCTAAAAGAGCAAAGTTTAAATGGACATTCGACCACAATTCAAATTTTTTTTTGAACCTTATATTATATTCTAGCGTTGATATACTTTCCAAAAAAGAACTATATAGATTCTCTATTAAACTCTCACTTTACAACGCCAAAAGTATATTTAAGGATCTTTTTCATCGACTTGTTTGTCTAAACCAATAGCATGATCCGATGGGAGTATGGGACATAACATGTTTATAAGCTTTGTTTCACGAATCACGATTGATCAAGTTTGTTCCATTGGTTCGGTTTAGTTAATTTGAAGTTGTTCAGATAGTTTTATATACCCTTTTATGTGATTTGTTGCATAATTTCGGCTTAAGCTTAGATAAGCCTAGGAGTCACTAAATAAGCCGGAAATACAGGTTTATCAAAAACTTTATGGCTTATATAAGACCTCATGCCCTAAATAATATAACTAGTATGAGTGAGAATAATTTTTTAAAAACCAAATCTAATAAACAAATTACTAGTCAAAATAACAGTTATTAGGCTCAGATTGACAAATAAAAATTGTAGAATAACAATAAAAAAACAAACAAATTAAAACCTCAAAAACCCATACAGTTCAAATAAACCACTTCACAGTTCAAAATTACTTAAAAGAAAATTTGACCTGCTTTTTCTGGACTCCCAGCTTAGGTGTTGATGGCTTTGCATCATCTTTCTTTGGCGCCTAATATTTGAAATTCAAAAAAATCAATAAGAAAAAGTTTAAAAAAAAAAAGAGTAACAAAATTAAGATACGATGATGGTGTGCTTTGTTTTAAGATTTTACCATAAATGCAGCTGTTTTTTTTTTTTTTTGAGTAGGTAGCCACCAATTTGAGATAGTAATATTGTTTGTGGAAAGTGAAAACCTAGCTTGTATAAAAAGCTAGAAATGTTGTTTCTGGGAAGTGAAAACCTAAAGCTGGGCTAACCAAAGCCCATGTGGTACACCGTGTTTAGATTAGATTAACTTAGGGTCCGTTTGATTTGAGGTGGTGGGGTTAGGATTTGGGAACCATGCATAAAAAAAATGTTTGGTATATTTTTGTGGGTCCCATAAATGGGGATGGTTACCAAATATGTGTCCTTGTGCAAATCCCATCCATCTTCCCTATTTTTCTCATATTTATCATTTTAGATGAGACCATCTTTAATATCAACCATTCAGATTTTATTTTATTTGTATTTTTACAATAATAATATTTTTAAATTTATAAATGATACTCATATATTACAATTATTATATTATATTTTTCTCTCTCCTCATTTAATTTAAACCTCAAATCCAAAATCAAATCCTAATCTTAATCCAAATCTAAATCCTAATCCTAAACCCATCTACAAACCAAACGGGCCCTTACATTTGTGAAATTATATCAAATTTAACAATTATATCAACTTTCAATACTAACGACGAATTCGATATACAAAAAGCAGAAATAAAAACAACCTGTTGACGCGCAATGTAATCCTGTTTAATAGAAGAAATGGACAACAAAAGCTCGGGAAGCGGTAACAGCTTGGCAACCTCGCGAACCGCAGACTCCTTCGCCTCGATTCCTAAATCTTCAACCATCATTTTTAACCTAAACACAAATTCACACACACTGATTTCAATAGCTAACAATTTAGATCACAATAAACAGATCATATAGGCTGTTAGTATATATAATTTGTTGTTAATTGGATTGAATTGAAGTTTGTTTGTTGTTAATTGGATTGAATTGAAGTTCGTTAGATCTGATTTTTGATTTGGTTCTTACTTTTTTGTGGTGGTTCCGGCGACGACGACGACGATGGTGATGGTGAGAACGTGTTTGTTTAATTCATTTCTTGTGTTTTAGAAAAGTCGAAAAGATTTAAAGTTCGAAATAGTGAGTATGTTTGTTTAATTTGGTACGTGTAACACATTAGAAAAGTAAAAGACGAGTTGGAGAAATATATATATATAGTCCGGTTCTAGAGAAAAGTATAATTAGATAGAAAAGTGAGAAAAAAAGTTACAGGATAGATTTTGATAACAATCAAAACTTCAGGGTTAAATTTGAAACAAGGCAAACAAAATATGAATTAGATGGTAAGTGGTAACAATACAAACAATCATATCGTCATTTTCATTCATTCACTGGAGATGAGCTACTCCATCTGCAAAGCCACCACCACCACCACCACCACCACCATTGACACTATCTTCGTCGTCTGCACCGTCACCACCACCGTCTGCACCGTTACTACCGCCACCACTATCGTCATTGTCTCCTTATCCCTTATATGTATGATGAGACGACTCACCGTCACCACCACCGCCGTTGCCACTTTCTTCAGTCATGAAACCACCGCGTCATTATTGACTCTGACACCGTCACACCATAATCAGTCAAATGCAGTTCATTCAAAAACAATATGTCATCAAATACTCTTCTTCAGGTTAATCAATTTTAATATCTTTTTTTAATTATTTAATTTAGATAAGTTCTTTATTTATTTTAATGTTTAGTTATTTATAACAAATTTGACGAAAAAATGCATAAAAAATGTGTTTATTAAAGTTGCACACCAGGTGTTTGATAAAAATGTGTGAGTGAGATTTTATAAATGCGATGAACTAATTTACAGCCTGTGTGTTTATTATTGAAGGTTATGACATCTTAGGTCATTTGTGTGTAAATTTGCAGCATCAGGTTAAAAGATTTGTATGAAGTGCATTATTGAACTTATTAGAGCATCAGTGGATATGATTTGTGCATCATTAGACATATTAAGGCATCATTATATGTACTTAGTGTATCCGTTTTTATATTTAGTACATCATCGGCCATGGTAGAGCATCCATTTGTATGTTTGGTGCATCGTTGGAACTATTTGTGCATCTCTTTGTATATTTAGTGCGTCATTGAACATATTAGAGCATCAGTTAGTATGATTATGACATCAATGTGTAATAGTAGTGCATCATCAAATATATTAAGGCATCAATTTATATGTATCCGTTTGTATGTTTTATGCATCGTTGATCATAGTAGGGAATCCGTTTGTATGTTTAGTGCATCGTTGGAACTACTTGTGCATCTATTTTTAAGTTTAGTGCATCGATAAACATATTAGAGCATCAATGAGTAATATTAGTGAATCGTTATACATATTAAGGCGTCTGTATTATGTTTAGTGTATCCGTTTACATATTTAGTGCATTTGTGGTAATAGTAAGCCATCCATTTGTATCTTTACTGTATTAAACCAAATATAAGAACAAACTTTTTATTGTTCCATCTCACTGCTATGCATTTCACTGTTTATGCTATGATAAAGTCAACCTTGTTATTAGGAATGTGACCATCCTTTAGCACCAAGATTAAAGAAGTATGTTCACGTTGGCCTTTTTAGATCTGGTTGGAGAATTAAGGAAGGTAAGTTTCTAGCTTACTGTTTATATTACTTCTCTGGATCATAGCTCGTTGTTTAGCATCTAATACTTTTTTTTCCTTTATCCTTTTTTCCTATTTATGTCTTTTTATGAGCTGTAGAGGTCTACTTCCAATAGTTGCATACAAATATACTTTGTCCATTCCTGTTTGGCATATGTAAGCTTGCTTTCTGCATCACCTTAGTTCAAACTTCAAATTGCTTTAAAAATACAACATATTAGTGATGAAAGTATAGTATCTTTAGGCATATGTAATTGTTATTGTGGCTGCACATAATGATAAAATGAAGATGAGTGAAAGATTTAATTTTTTCTCAACTTCAATGTTGATGGTTTTCCTGATAGATACATGTACACATAGAAATTATGATAAAGCTCGCTTTTGACCGACATAATATAATATGAATGAAAATTTCTTGCGAGTTTAGTCTGTTAATGGTAACTAGTGAACCTCAAGTATGTGAAAGTTTGTTGGTCGAGCATGTTTGGCACATTTTACTCCTTCACTGAACCGAGAGATCCATTTATAGCATACTGATACAACAATCAACCAGGAACTAGAGCTGTAGGAACATTTATATATTCGTAGATAGATTGCTTTTACTTTGCTTCGAGTCAAGGCTTGGTCTAATATTTTATTTTTCTCTTTCTTCTGTATTTTGATGAAGTACCTGGTAGAAATGAATGTAAGATCAAAATGGTTCACCAAAAAGATTTCGGTTTGAATGTTGAAATGGCAAAGGTAATATTTTCCAAAGGCCTATGGAGTTATGTATGTTAGACGGATAATGCTCTTTGGAAGTATTCTGATGTCAGGTGTCGTCATCCGACTTCAGTTGTTAGTGTAATAACACTTATCCAGAAGGTACAATATACTTACCGAAAATTTTAAAAGAAAATATCATAGTAAATGAAATCGGATATACCTATTTTGGAAAACAAGTCAGTCGCGTCTTCTAATGCATCTTGTAATTTGTTTTCGAATGCCTTTTGCATGCTCAACTAAACAGTTCTCTATGATAGGGCATCAATGCGTAAGATTAGTGCATCGTTAGAATATTAAGGCATCTATATGTAGTTATTAGATGTATCTGATACTTTCTTTTTCTTCAAGGGTTTTGGCACAAAAATGTTCAGTGTTGGACAAAAATGGTTTTGAGTCAACTCAAGTAGCTCTTTTGTGAGGATCATGAGCAACTCAGGTTTGAGCTTTTGAGGGTTTAATGTGCCTTCTTTTACGTTTTTTGGTGTTTTCTTCTTATTCTAAGCAATCATGTTAAAAGTTAATGCATTTAGAATCTGCAGCATCCTTGTTATTACAAAGTTCTTTTTTTTTTAACTCAACTAGGATACTCACAAGAAAAGAGTGTCGTCATCATGTTTTCTAGTTTCCTTTTATATTGTTTTGGGGTAGTGTTGTTTGACTACAGTCTTAGTTTATAGTACTTTCTTTATTCAGCGGTGAACGACCAATTATGAACATAAAAAATTGTGTAAAGATGTAAGACAAGAGTATATGTTAGGGCATCTATGAGCATGATTAGTGCATCAAAAAGGTAGATATTAGGGCATCTATGGGCATGATTAGTGCATCAAAAACGTATATATTAGTGAATCGACGTTTTACTCTTAACCCGTATGAAAAATTAAAGGTTTCTTATGCATTGTTACTAATGTTTAATTCCTACATCAAATATCGACTCAAAGCCGAAAGATCTTCGAATTGATGAAAGAGTTGCAGCACTTTTTGACGGGTTTACCAGCATCATGGAGTCGTACCATAGATACCTGCATTCATATGTATCCGTTCCAGGGTCACAATTAGGTTTTCTCTACAGTTTAAAATCTCTTTTCAATTATGGCTTATGGCCATTGAAGAAGCTTAAGAATACTCCTTGCATTCATCAGCTGGTTATCACGGATGATATAGATTTAGAAAACACTTTCTTCTACAAACTTTCCAAGGTACAACTGATACTTTTTTTAATATAAAAACAACTCATTTAGACTTTAGTATGCATCGAAATTAGTTTTTACTTCGATTCTAATTCTTTCTTATAACGTTTAGCAAGGACATTGGAACATTTTAAGAAGATACTCTTGCGATAATCTCCTCAGGTATTTGATATTCATTTTCATATATACTTTTTTTTGTTGCATAACTATATACTTGGAAATCCTGAACATAATCCATCATTCTTTCTGTAATTGAAGGATTGGGTATCATCAGTGACAGACCAAAATGATTTCCGTTGTTTGACCCAAACGGAATATGTGTTTCAGAATCACCTCTAATTGTAGTGAAAGACTCGTGAAAGGAGTTCGGGTGTACTAAATGTTCCTGTTAACATAGAGAAATATTCAGACCATCTGCACGTTATTCATTTAATTACGGGTTAAAAAAGGCAAGTTTAGTGCATCTGTTCGAGGTACTTTAGTGCATCCATTTGAGGTACTTTAGTGCAACCATTTGTATCGGTGTTTGGGAATGCTTGTTTGATATGTTTAAATGACAAATTTATAAAAAAAATGACATACAAACAGATGATTGTTTCATAATAGCTGCTTATTCACAAAGTGTCCTTTTTGGTCAATTGGTCATCCAATGCAGGGTGTATATTTCAGGGGCATAATGATCAGTTCATTGACAGACGCCTCAAATGATGATAGCACGATGTCTACACCACAGATCATTTGAGGTACCTTAGGGCATCCGTTTGAGTCATTTTAGTGCATCAGTTTGTGACTAGAGTATGTGAAGGGACAACTGCTGACTTGATGATGAGAATGCTTCTGGGCAACATCCGGTATGATTTCTGTATCGACTAATGATCATTCTTTCTTGCAGTTTTGTCTCTATTTATGTTATGAATTGGACTAATATGTTATCTAATATTTGCTAGCATGCTCCTTAATTAAAAGCGTATTGTGTAAACTTCTACAGGACGCAAGTGAGGAACTAAAAAAACAGTAGAATTTTCCTCAAACTCATTGAAGTTGTTTTACGGACGGTTAATCGAATGAATGTTGGCACAAATCATGGTGTGGCTACAGCTTTTAAAGTTTACACAACTTTTAAACTTTGCCACATGGAAGTAAAAACATTCAAGTGGTATTATTTCATGTTTTTAAGTACTTTTAGTTGTAGAAACAACTATTTTTGGTTTTATCAAGCTACGATGTAGCAAATAAAATGTTGAGATTCGTGCTAGAACTATATGTTACTTTTGTACGCACATGGAAATGAAATGCTACAGTGCTTTATATAAAAAGGCTATTGTTGAAGTAAAAGTGATTGAATGATTATATAATGATGATTGGAATGATATATCCATATCCGTATTAAGCAGAAACAAATGTATAAAAAGAAAGGTGCATCAGTGTGAATAATAAAGGTGAATCAATGCTTTAAAAAAACAAGTGTTCCAATTTGTGTGATGTAGAATTCATCTTGCAATATAAGTATTTAAAAATTAACTTTAAATATTGAAATAAAAAATGCTTTTGTCAAATTAAAAACACTTAAATGATTGTATAAGAATGATTGAAATGATATATTCTCGTAGTACAACAATAAATGTGTAAAGAAAAGGTGCATCAATATTAATAACAAAGGTGCATCATTGCTAAACAAAATTGCTCATTTGCATGATAAACGTATATTCATAATGCTAATGATATAAATGAAAATTTTATTTACATATATTTCATATTCCGAAAAAGAATAGAGAATACAGAAAAGTATCAAACACAAAATATTATCAAATCAAATATACAAAAATCAAAATTCTTGATAGCTTATTTGAGCAGCTCCACGAACTGAGCAGGTAGCTCTCTATTGAATATCATCAGGTACTCCATTTCACCTCATAAAGTTCATTTTTCTCAATTGTTTTTGGTTTTTTTTGGCTTAGAAGAGACACTCATTTCTCAACACATTTTTCTGATAATAGCTGTGATCTCAACTAACACGTGTTCCGTTTATGAGAATGATCATAAGTCAAACTCCCTAGTCGCCTAAAACAAAAAAGTAAGAACTGACAAGTTGGGGAAAAAATGATGAAAACTGATTTAAGATTAGAGGTAGCAATTTTAATCTCATCATTTTTTTGCATCAATAAAACACTATTCTTACAGCATCATACCTATTCTAACCGCATCAGGCCTTTTGTTATCTATATAGACAACAAGAAATAGTAACAATTATTTAAAGGAAGATCTCAGAAATGATTGTTAGATTAATAATGAAAACATTCGTACCAATTGGAACCATTTTTTTTGCATTCAAGCATCTCATCATGAGCTTGAACTGTATTTTTCTTGAGCTTGGGCTCCTGTTTACATTGGAAAAATAGAACTTTTAAGTATATCCATTGGACCATCGGTTATAAGTAAGCTTGTCATAAATCATAAAGGAATAGTATAACTTTGAGTTGCAACAATTTCACTAGTTCACATATATAACTTTATGGCACACATTCAATTCAGGTACTAAAACATTTTGAAGCTGGTCACTTTAAGTTTTTTTTTATCACATAGCTTGATCTAGGACTTCTGAAACCGTGATCAACAATATTGCGAAACCCGTTCCACTACAAAAATGACCAAAAACAATTAGATAAGCAATTGATGTGTCACAATGTAAAATCATTGCATCAAAGTTATAAAAATTTCATTTAGGCATTTTATCAAACATCTTGTGTGCAGTTTTTGTAAACACTTTTTTCATGTCTTTTTTTCTCAAATTTTTATCTAATTCATAAGCAGCATCATCTCATACAAAACTCTTAATTTTGTATACCCATTAACACACCTTATGATCATCGAATCAAAACTCATAAAACAAAAACTTAACTCATAATAAACAATAATTTTTGCAAATACACTCAAACAAACACATCTACTATCTTTATATTTGATCTTAGATAACCAAAACTAACAAAATTATATTCAAAAAAGTTATGATACTTACTTTGATCGACAATTTGAGAGATTAGCACGGGAGGATCTAATGAATCTGATGAACAACTGTGTTTATTGTGTTGAATGTGTGAAAATTTAAAGCCATAATCATCGTGTTTATTGAGTTCCTAGAGCGTGATCAGAGAGAAAAAAAAAAAATAGAAAAATGATTTAGAGAAAGAAGAAAAAGAAAAAATGAAAAAAAAAATTGAATTATATATGATAGGTTCGAATATACAAAACCTTCCCTTTAAGAATGAAAGAAAATACAGTTAAGTCCCTGTAGTTTGGTGTAAAAAAAAGGAGGGGAAGAGGAGGTGATCTAACGGTTGAGATCACTTCTCTCACTTTTCCACCAAGATCAACTTTTAAATGATCCAATATATATATATATATATATATATATATATATATATATATATATATATATATATATATATATATATATATATATATATATATATATATATATATATAAGATCAAATGAGAACTTTCTTAAAGTTGTAAAAGTAAAAAACAACCAACGACGACATGTGGAATTGATAATTAAAAAAAAGCGAAAATTAAATATTTAGCCAAAAGGGTATTATATTATACACTCTTATCTCATTTAACACAAAAAACCTCTCTCTTCACACCCATTCTCAGCCAGTGTCGCTCCATCTCATTCTCTTTATGTTTTCATTTCTTTCTTTCATAACAGCCACCATATTTCTTTCTTTCATTATCTCGTTTACTTCTCTATCCACCGCACCGATACGATATTTGCGACATTATTTTTGCGATCATCAAACGGGTTTTTGTCATAACAACATAATGTCATCATCTCGTTCACCGCCGACATCGGCCGAGAGATCGACATCGCTATTTTTTATCAAGATAACGGTAACCACCGACAGCGTGACATGCCATGATTATCGCCGCTTGAATGGTAGCGGATACGCCGTCCGATCTTTATTTTAACAAATGATCGTGCCGTTACGAGATGTACCGCTTTTTGGTTCACGAGATATGCTACTTGCTGGCTTTTGAGTTTTCAGTAGATCATAATTGTATAGTATAATATTATAGTATATATATATATATTGGTTCGTTTTAGTCATCAAAGTAGCAATTAACCATTCAAGCTATTTAATTGAAATCTTGAATAGTTAATTATCCTACTTTTGTTGACTAAAATTGGCTTGAGGCTACCAATATTATATATATACTATAATATTATACTACACAATTATGATCTACTTGAAAACTCATAAAAGCCACTTAAGTAGCATATCTCGTGAACCAAAAAACTGAATTACATCTCGTAAACAGCTTTGATCATTTGTTAAAGTAAAAGATCCAGCGAAGGCATTAATGTATCCCTTCTACCATTCAAACAGCGATGATAATCCGGGCATGTATCACCTTTAATGTCGGTGGTTAAGATTTATCTTGATAAAAATAGCGGTGACAGATCTCGGTCGGCATGGCGGAGCGGTTTTTAGTCGGCAAGGAAGATGATGACGGTTGGGTTATGACTGTTTATGATTAAAAACCCGTTTGTTGGGGATCACAAAAAAATAATGAATGTCGCAAATATAAGATCGTGTTACGAGGTTACAGATAGGAGAAGTAAACGAGATAGTAGACTAAGAAAGAAATATGAGTGGTCGTTTAATTGTTATGAAAGAAAGAAATGAAAACATTTTTTTAAAGAGAATGAAGATGGAGGCGACACTTTTGGCCGAGAATGTAGGTAAGAGAGAGGGAGTGACTTTTATTAAGTTAAATGAGATAAGAGCAGATAATACCTATAATACCCTTTTGGCTAAATATTTAATTTTCGCTTTTTTAATTATCAATTCCACATGTCATTCGTTGGTTGGTTTTTACTTTACAACTTTAAAAAGCTTCTCATTCGATCTAGATTCTATATATATATATATATATATATATATATATATATATATATATATATATATATATATATCTTTTAGTACGAGCTAAAAAGTAATTGCAATAGATACGAAAAGTTCGATAATCAAAACATGTTGCAATAAAAACAAACAAAACAAAGATTATATAATAAGGGATTGTCTAACGAATGCCCTCAGGGCACTGGTTAAACCGCATTTATTAAACACAAACTTTCTTTTTAAATTAAAAATTGTATTTTTAATGCACATTAATAAACTTATAATATAACATAATTAAATATAATTTTTCATTAAATAAACTCAACGTTTCCTTTTATACTAACCTTAAACCTTGCCTTGAGGGCACCCGTTAGACAAACCCTTATAATAAAAGCAGTGGAAAGTTTCCTTGGCTAACTTTTTTTTGGTAATGAAAATTTTTTATTAGAAACCCAAAATAAAAACAACATCTTATCTTAACTACATATAATACAAAAATAGTCAAATTTTGAAAATGGAAAACTAAAGTTAGATTCAAACCTTGAAAGTGAACAAATTTCCCTATTGGTGTTAGGAAAAGATTGCTTGACATTGGGCGTTTGGAAAGAAATGACGTTTGGGAAGTATTCAATGCAAAAGAGAAGGGAATAATTTATTGGTGTAACAACTTGCCTATTGCTTGAACATTGCTGGAACATTGTATACATTCTTTATTACTTATTGTAACAATATTCAGTAATTAACGAGTTTTTTAGACCACCATAGTGGATCTGAATAATATTTAAGGAAATATGTATCTACAGAAATAATTAACAAAGTACGTAGTATTTAATTAACTTCTTTTTCTACTTATAAAATAACAAAAATGTTCATAGCAGTCAGCGGCCCCATCACGTTTTCATCTTTTTCATTCCTTCAAAGTATTTAATTAACATCTTTTTTGGTTTACAAAGTACCTTACGTTCGTGGACTCGACCAAAACGAAACTAATATAAAAATTTCACAACTAACGACCAATATGTAAACCTTAATCATCGCAAAGTTCATGCGAAAGTATTCTACATTCATACTGATCCGCTTGATCAAATGCATCGGAAATGCTATGAATAATTGAATATATAAAAGGGATTCACACGAACAGACATTAAATAATCAGGGTATTCGCAGCAATCATGCATCGTCTTGTCAATATCGACTTGATATCTAATAAAATAATAATTGAAGCTAATGATAATAAAAAAATAAAATCAGCCATGGTCATAACTCCTAATCTAAATTGACGTCCTCATCTCACGTACGTCCTCGTCATTGCCGATTATGTCACCGGCCGGTGACGGTGATGATATATGGCATGATTCCGATGTTATCACTCGAAGAAATCGATTACAAGCAAACGAAAACATAATTTCCCGTGTACGAATACGGTGCCATTCAATGTTGGTTCAACTGGTTACCTTCGGAGTTTCCGATGTATTTGAGCAAATAAATACGAACGTACAATACTACTGTATGACCTTTGTGATACTTATGGTTTTCAGATTGCTCCTAAGTTTTTTATGTTATTGGGTTTCGTATTTGTTTCGGATCAACACAAATGTAAGATACTTATTTTGTAGTCATCGAAATAACAAAGTTCCTTCAAGTGATTACGGTGAAAGAGTTGACGAAAAGGAGGATGAAGTGTTTGAGCAAATAAAGACAAACGTACAATACAATGTATGGAGGCGGACGATCAGGTTTTTATCAAAAGGAAAAAGAAGACAGTATATATAAATATTATGTTAATTATTTCTAAAAGTACACACTTTGTTAAATAATTTTTGTAAATGCTATGGTCATTTAAAAAACTCGTAATTAACTCTCACTTTGACGTAGTCTATGTTAGGAAACGATTGCTGAAACATTGTTGGACAAAACCTTAGGATTTCAAACACATATCTTAACTGCATATAATGAGTTTACCAACTTTTTTTAAATTTCACAAAAATAAAAACTTAATCTTATCTTAGGAAAGTATTTTATTTTATCTTAGGAAAGTACAAGGTCTTACTTAATCTATGCATGCATATACAACACACCACATAACGTTTCATTTGCATCATTTCAAACACAATGTTGACTTTACTTGATCTATGTATGGCAAATGTATTTTCCTCATTTAAAATACACAATTCCATTGCCTATGCATAATCTTAAGGTTAAAAATGCTTTGTTAAGAAATTTTCTTCTAGATGTTGTAACTGTTGATGACATCTAACATCGCCTTTTATTGTTTGTTTTCCTACAACTTCATCCTCCTCCTAACTTGCTTGAAAAGAGAGGTGGTGGTGGTGGTGGTCATGGCGGTGCTCGTGGAGGTGGTTGTAGTTCCGGAAGTAGTAGTCATGCTGTCTCTCATGGTGGTGGTGCTCATAGTGGTGGTAACGATGGCCGGCGCAGTGACTGGAGTCCCCATGCGGCTTCTACTATTCAAGTGGCTTTTGTCATTATGGGCATCGTTGTTTTATTATGCTTTGCTTAGGATCTTCATACATGCATATTTTATTTTAGAGACTATCTAAGTAGAGAATTTTGTTAGTTCAATTAATATGATGAGATGTAAAGGTTGAATTTATTAATTACTTTCATATTATGTAAGGGTTTCTTAATAATAGGTATATTAATTTGTACATATGATACAAAGAATGGTTAACTTTTATATAGTGTTACTAGCTTGATTGTCCATCGAGATAAACAGGTTAGCTTCATGAATATAACATTCGTATACTCGTAGTTGTTTTTGGTAAAAATAAATGTATTCAATATACATAATCTCAAGGCATGCATTCAATGTTGTTTGATAAACAGCGTATGAAGAAATTTATGTCAACATTATTTTGAAATGGGAGGCGATTTGCACATTTTTCAAATTGATTGGCACACTTTAATTTAAAGTGTTTAACGTTTATATCCATACAGAATGAGCGTGCGTAAAAGTAATTGAAAGGTTTTAATGGATATTTAAATAATAGTATGTCCGGATTCGAACTCGAGACTTCGGGATTGCACACATTACGTATAAGAATTGATGTATATAATTAATATAAATAAAACGTTATTGTTATTAATTATTAGTCGCGAAATAAACATAACGATAGTTAAATAATTAACGAGGTTTGGTTAAAGGTCGTTAAATATTAACTACAAGGACTAAGAATGAAATTAGAAGTCGGGAAAATTCTAGAATCCCCTATGGGATGCTTTGGCCGATCGGTTGGGTACCCAAACCCAATCCCTCACAAACTTGGTCACCAAGTGAAGTTACCTATAAATACAATTCATTGTATTCATTCATAACCTAATCTTGGATCACCAATAACCTAATTTCTCTCCTTCTCCTCTCCTCTTTGTGTGGCCGGTCGAAACACCCAACCCCAAGGGTTTTCGATTTTGTCTAACTCAAAGATAAAAGTATTTGGTTTATTTGTGATTCAAGGAACTAGCTTTTCCACATCAAATCGCTATTAGACGCGTGTGTACAAGAACCAAGAGCAAGCACACTGAGCTTGTATTTCTTGGTGGTCGATTTTGGTGGACGATTTATAAACCCTTAATTAGGGTTTTGGTTAGTTACTTGATCACATCATCGCTTGATTCTTGAATTGCTAAAAGGTACGCGTTTTCTTACTTGGTTAATTAATTACATATATTATTCCTATTGTCTTCCGCTGCATGCTTTGATGATGTTATGTGTTTTATATAATTGTTATGAGTATAAAATCCCAACAGTGGCATCACGAGCCGTTAATATGATGTAATTAATTACCAAAACACATAAAAATTGGATCTTTATGATTATATGCATGCTTTTAATGGTTTCTAGGGTTTTGAATTCGAAACCCTAATTTTTTACATATAGGGTCGATTACCCTTTATTTAATTAATTAGGTTTTAATTTTGTAAAACTTGTAGAAACCCTAGGATTGCATGCTAATTTTATGTGGTTAATTAATGAATAATTGTTATGTGTCATGTAATATGCGTATCTTGGGTGATAATTGTTATGCGGAATCCATGGTGGAACATGCATGTTTTGCCATGGAGTATTGTTTTTGTATATTGATTAATTGTTAAGTGATACACACATGTTTATTTATTTAATAATTATCAAATTGGGAAAGACCTCAATTATAACTAATAAAATTCGTTATGTGCTAATTGGTATACTATTAACTTTGGTTTACGCAATCGACTTGTCGATGTATGTGGCTCATCTTCTCGCAAGATGAAAACCCTAGTTAATGTATGCATTTAATTACGACTAGAATTGTTATTAGGGTTTATTGAAATAAATTATGCATGTGGCTATTTTTTTTTTTTTTTTACATATGTTAAAATTGTTTAGTTATATGTTTGTATTATTTGAGTGTGTTTAATTTTTTATTAAAGTGCTTTTTTTGTTTATATATTGTTGGACATGTTTGTAAGCAAAAAGGGTTTTTTTTGGAATAGAAAATTAAATAGACTAAATAATGGCGAAATTGATTTGTTATCTAAGAATAATTCTTGAACTTGTAATCGACTGATGCGACTGTACTAAATGGTTAGAACGGCTCACCCACTAGAACAAACTATAAAGGGGTTGATAAAGAAGTGAGCACAGTCTCACTGAAAGGATGTCTAAGGTTATGCTTGGTCACCCGGTCCTCTCCCCTGTGAGTTCGATTGAGCTACCTAGTATAACCATTATATGTACGAAGCATCTTAATGCAAAGTTGTAAGTTTCTCAACGATCGATTAAAACTTTGTAGAATTCAATCTTAGCAATTAAAATCTATAGTAAGTTTTTTTCGAAAAATATTATGTTATAAAGTTGTATGCATGCTTCTTTATACATAAGTTTTGATTAAACGTCAAAAATTGTACCCTTTAAATTTAAGTTTATGCCATCTAATGATATGAAACACTTGAAGTTGTAATTTATTTATGTGAGACTGATTCGCTCCAGACAGTTAGGTTTTTTATCACACAAATTAACCACTTGTGAATGGCCAACCGTAATAATCGCCAAAACCGTCTGAAGACGAAATGCAATTAAATCCATGGGAGTATAGAATTATATCCCCGGGTCATTAAGTCCCAACGAGGTGTGAATACTGAAATACAACGACTGTACGTGATGAAATGATATTGAATATACAAAAAACAGGAATTTGATTGACTAACACTAGGAATGTGAATAGTAATAGCTCTGTCACAGCTATGTCATTAAAAACGTGCAATCAAAAACCTAAAAACTTTAAAAGATATACAAACGTACGTTTAACTTAGATTAAACGTAAACGCATAAAAACAAATCGATTATAACTTTAGTAGGGATTTGCATGTCTTAGCAACTTAAATGCAAATTAAAGAAAATTAAAAACTAAAATCTATTAAATAAACGCTATCACTATATTTAAAAATCGATTAATGTTTAAAACCTAAAACGAGTACGTGTACGCGGCAATTACGTAAACGTAACAAAATAAAAAGTGAATTCGATCCAATACAACTTCCACAAATGTGAAAATCATATTTTTGGAATCTTAAAAAGATAAGAAAATTATTGGAAAATTAAAATAAATTTTTACACTATTAAATTAATTAATATAAATTAAAAATGAATTAAATGTATTTTATAATGAATTAAATAATAAGAAAATCATAAATTAACTTAAGTAAATGAAATAAAGAATTTGAAAAATCTAAAATATTATAAAATAATTTTTGAAACTGAAAATGTATTTTTTACACAATTAATCTATTTATTATTAATTAATTACTATTTATTAATTATTTAAAATACACTTAAATACAAGAAAATACAAAATTAACCTAGAAAATTGAAATTTTAACTTAGAAAAATCTAAAATATTATAAAACTAATTTCAAAACTAAAAAGATATTTTTTATGTTTTTTATTTATTTATTATTAATTATTTACTATTATTAATTACTAAAAACTATTATTGAATTATTAAAAATAATAAATGAATAAAGAAAAATCTGAAATTTTTTACAAAATTATTAAATAAATACCTGAACCTAAGTTTAATCTAAAAACACTATGTGCTTAACAAAAATAAGCTAATAAGCAAATAAGCTTTTAAACAAAAGCTATCAATTAGCTTTTAAATGGTTCTTTTTGGTATTTTATTTTTCTGGGCTAACTAAGTACTGATATTATACATGTTTACTGAAAACAAAACTTTACAAACTTGAAAATAAGCACATTGAGAGCTTATGAGTCCAACAGTTAAGCTTTTGGCTTGGCTGTTGGAACTCAAGCTATAAATAAGCTTGAAATAAGCTATATAGTGGAAACAAAAGGTAAACTAAGATATAAATAAGTCCAATAGACAAGTATGAACAAGAAAATGGACTGGAATGGTGTGAGCTTATGGTTTAGTCAGTTAAGCTTTTTAAGCTTAACTTGGATTGAATGGAAGCTTGTAAAAGCTTGGTATAAGCTCCACACTGGAAAACAAAAGAAAAATAGTATGTGTACAATTAATATGGACAAGTATGAACAAGCTGTGCACTGATTTTACCAAATAAGCTTGAAATAAGCTAATAAGCTCTTTCAGTACACTATAGTACCAAACAGTCTTGCATACTTATTTAATGGCAAATTAAGCTGAGAATATAAGCTTAACATGGCAAAATAGGAATTGGAGTATCAAGCTGGGTTGGATAGCTTTCTAAAATGCCAAAGCTCTCCCTGTGGGGATCACAGATGAGCTTATAAAGAGCTTATGAAGTAGCTATGAGTTACTGAGTTCTTAGCATACTGAGAAATGGGACAAATAAAAAACTTGTTGCAGCCCTACTAAATAAGCTGCAACATGGAGATTAAGCACTGGAATTTAGAGTTTGGTGGATGAGCTTAACATAAAGCTAAAACACACAAGCTCTGGATTACTAATAGGCTTTATAGGAGCTATTGGAAATGGTGTAAGTTCATGGATTTAACCAGTGAACTGTTATGAGTGAGCAAACAATAAGCTCCTATAAACTTATCAAATCAGCTCATGAGAGCTCAACAAATACTGAAACATTGAGTATGACTAGTTAGCCTCACATGAAACTAAAAATCACAAGCTCAAGCTTAAGGAGGAACTTTTCATTAGCTTGGGAAAACACTCAACTTCACTGTTTGCTTCAGTGAAGTGAGTTTGGTGGGACAAAAAAGATTGGGTGATTAAGTAGTCTAAATAAGTTATAAATGCAAAAACAAGCATGAATATGAACAATAGGCTAGTAGGGCTACACAAATCAGTAAAATGCACAAGCTAGGGCCAAATCCACAAGCTTTTGCAAGCTCATGAACTAGGCAACTAGACCTGTGCACAGGGCATGTTTTCAGACAAGGACTAAAAAGAAACAAGGAATTAAGCAGTTAATAAGCTAAGTGTATATAAACTAAAATTTTTCTAATTTAATTAAGCAGCTATATTTTAATATCCCAAAAGCTTATATCCTAAATCTTAATATTATGTCCTATATACAATTAACCATTTTATTCAAAAATGACTATATTGAAAAGTTGACTTTTTAAATTACACTAAAGGTTTGACTAATATGAACTTAGGATTGAATCTATGGACTGAATATGATGGAATAAGTTATAATAAGATGATATTAAGCTATGTTAACAAGTTTTAAGCTAATATTATGAATATCACAATCTAATTCTTTAACAGTAAACTGCTTAAGCAAATTTAAAAGAGATTTGACTTATTATCAAACAATGACTATATTATATGACTTGATTAAGCTATTAGGAACTAAAGTGACATATAACATTGACAAGCAACAATAGACATACACAGGAATTCTTTTTTATCAGCAAATCCAAACACTCCTTTGATTTTCACTTGTCACATGAACTTCAAAGTTTTCAATGAATTTGAATATAAACCAGATTCAAAACATAATATTATAACATAATAAGACTACTTGAGTATAAAATTTCAAGAAAACAAGCAAGAAACACAAATTTGTCAAATTTGCATTTCAACTGAATTGTTTCAATTTTATGCACAAGTGAATCTCAATGAACAAACTGCTTATATTAAGCTATAATAACACTAAACAATAACAAAGGAACATGAAAACTTAAAAATCAAAGCATGAAAAGTAATGAAACAGTAACTTGTGAAAAATGGTAAAAATGGAACTCACAAGTGATCAAGGTAAAAACTGAGTACCAAGGTTCAGAAACTACTCCTAGCTTATTGTCAATAAGCTAGAAACCAGAAAGTCCATCCAGATTAGCTTCTATTCATCCCCAGAACTACTTATTTGACCACAGTTGATTTCCATTGACTTTTCTTGAATTTTTTAGTACTTTTCTGAATTTTAAAGTCTAAGCTTGTTTTAAGATCTCTATAAGCTCTAAAGCTTTTGTCAGGGGCTTATGTGGCTTATAGAGTCCAATAAACAACTAGCTATCTAGAAATTAAAGAACATGGAAAATTAAAGGAAATAAAGCAAATTATGAAACTTAAAAGTAACTTGAATTTAAACTGGAAATAACATTTCATTACACTAGTTTAAGAAATAAAACAGCATTAAAACATTAAAAGACAATAAAATTAAAGAAAGCTTTTAAAGATTACACTACGTGAACAATGGTAAAAACCAAAGTTAATTCTTCTCATGATCTCTCCTCTTATTTATTGAACTTGAAAGACCCTTGTCGACCTCTTATGCATTCCCACCTCATTCCAATCTCTGAATTCATCTGAATCGCCCACTTGGCATTTTGGCGGGAAAAGCTTATTTGAGTGGAATTAGCAATCAATGATTCAAGGTGTTTTGTAGAGGTGGAAAGGTGTTTGTTAGGCAGCTATAGGCAAGGTGGAAAGATGGTGATGAGGTGGTGGTAGCAGGTGTTGGGGAACGACTGGTAACAGGTGTGGTTGGGAGGTGGAAGGTGAACAGTGGGGGGCGGGTTTTAATTTTAAACATGGGTTTTGGGCTTTGGTTGGGATTGGGCCAAGGAAAGGATTAGCTGGGTTGTGTTTTTGTTTTTGGACTTGGTTTAAGTAATAACAAAAGGTCCATTTGGTTTAATATTAATAACAAGGACCATAATTGTCATTTCTGAAAATTAAAGGACTGAGTTGACAAGATTTCCAAACTTACTCAAGGGCTAAACCTGCCATATAATAATAACACAAGGACCAATGTTGTTAATTTTAACATTTTTAAAACTTTAAAGGACCATTTGTGTCATTTTTGGATTTTGAGGGGGTGAAACTGTAAATTTCCCAAAAGTTATCAAAAGGTTCCAAATTGCAATTTATGGATAGTACAAGGGTATTATTTGATAAATTATACTTTTTAAATACCCAGGGACTATATTTGCCAATTTTATAAAGTTGAGGGACCAAAGTTGTAAATTGTGATTTTTAAATTTCAAAGGACAATTTCTTACAACTTGTGAATCCCAAGGACCTTTTATGACTTTTTATAAGTTTTGGAATGACCAGGGACTAGTTTTGACAATTGGTGTAACTCCAGGGACCAAACTTGACATTTGTGTGAACTTTGCGCATTTTTCACTTGTTTTTCAATCTTTTTGTTCCCGAGTTACATAAAAACACATTTTTATGATTTTGTATCTTTTTGTGAGTCATTTGTGTGTTTTGGTCGCTTGCTGGTTTAAATTATATAAAAGATATGTGTAAACTACATATCAAAGACCTTGATCTAGATTACAATAACGAGGTAATTATTTAGTTGTGTGAGACCTCACTTTATGATTTGCGCTTCTAAGTTAGACAACTTAATTAAGTTAGTTAGTGAGACCTATGACTTAAGGCATAAGATGGGATGAAACATGCTTACGCTTTGCATTAATTGTTTTGGCAAAATTATAAATCCCATAACTTTTGGAATTGCAAACTTGTATTGGCAATTATCGCTCTTCAACGACACTATTCTATACTTTCACCACCAGCGCATCAACCGATGTGGTGGAACTATGATAATGAGGATCCAAAATTCAAGGAAAATTCTATGGTTAATATGAATATTGACCAAAAGGTATTTTATTTTCTTGAATGTTTATTTATCGAAGTACTAACTTTTGAACTTTTATTTCAGAGAAATGGCTCAAGTCGAATCCATCGTGACTAGCCTCGCTGCTCAAATCTATGTTTGATCGAGAGAAATTGACCGTAGCGCGAATTTCAATGATTGGTATCGGCAACTAAGAATTGTCTTGGTGGTTGCCAAAAGACTCAATTATTTGACTACGCCTTGTCCTCCCGAACTCGCAATGATGCTATCGCCAAGCACGAGCCGCATGGCAATCCGAGTATGACAAGTAAAATGAGGTCGCCGCATTATGCTCGGGAGTATGAACTCAAGCTTGCAAAAGCAGCTGAGAATTACTTCCTAATCTCATGCTTGAAGAATTGCAAAGGTTGTTTGAAAAGCCTCAGAATCGAGAGTCAGATGACTTGATTGATGCTCTTCATAGTTGCAAGCAAGGAGAAGGGAAACCCGTAAGCGCCTAACGCCTAGAAATGATGAGTTACATGGACCAACAAGGGCGTTTGAACTATGTCTACCCTAATGACATACAAATTGGCCTCGATCAATGCATCCCTTAACAAGGAATTTGATGGTTTCGCAAGAATTATAATATGCATTGCACGGGAAGACAACAAGGAGGTACATGCAATGCTCATTGATTACGAGAAAGGTTTGCCCAAGAAGGCCTCTACACCGCGGTTTTGACCATCCGTAAAGGTAGAATTACTAAGCCTAATAAGCCGCTAGCTAACAAGAGAGGAATGGTGGTGGTAAAGTCGATAAAAAACAAGTTATGGCTTATCAACCACAACCCAAGAAGAACCCTCCCAAGAAGCGTGAGAATCCAAGAAGGATATGGCTTGTCATCACCGCACCGAGGTTGGACACCGGAAGAGGAATTGTCCATTGTACCTTGATGAGTCATGCGAATAAGAGGTATAAAAATACCGCACCGCCGCCAAGATTTCGTGTACTTTTTGATGATAGAATTATTTGCTTTTCCTCATAAAATAAATTCTCGGTATATGATAATCGATGTGGTATTCACATATGTAATACACCGCAGGACTTAGAGGAGCAAGGAAGCTTGCCTATGGACGTTAATACCGCACGCTGGGTAATGGAGCACATGCAACGCTGAAGCTATAGGCACGCTTTGATTTAGTTTTACCTTCGGGTTTAGTACCGCCATTAAACGATTGTCATTACGCACCTTCCATTGTTAGGGTGTCGCTTCGCTTCCTTGTTAAAAGATATTGGTTTCGCTCATACATTTACCGATTATGGAATTTCGATTTCTTTAAATGGTGTTTTTACTTTAATGTTATTCCAAAGAATGGTGTGTTTGAAATTGATTTGCATGATAATGTTGTTGATAAAAATAATTCGCCTTTAGCATCAATAATAAAAGAATCAAAGGTGATTTGGATTCTTCATTTCTTTGGCATTGTAGACTTGCTCATATAGGCAAGAAACGCATGCAACAAATTGCAACACGATGGGCTATTGCAAGACATCAATGATGAATCATTTGATAAATGCGAATCTTGCATATCTCGAAGATGACCAAGAAACCCTTTACAAATAGTTTAGAAAGGGCTTCGATCTTCTTGGTGTGATACATACCGATGTATGTGACCACTAAGGCATGTGTCAAGAAAGGGTGCTAGCTACTTAACCTTTATCGATGATTTCAATGTTATGGTTATGTTTATTTACTTAAACATAAACATGAAGTCTTTGAAACATTTAAGGTTTTAAGAGTGAAGTAGAACCGCAACTAGGAAAGAAGATTAAAGCTCTTCGATCCGATATAGGTGGTGAATATTTAAGCCAAGAGTTTAAAGATTATCTAGTCGAGTGTGGTATTGTCCAAAGAACTCACATCTCCATATACTCCACAACAAAATGGTGTATCCGAGAGAGGAATCGACATTGCTAGACATGGTGCGATCGATGTTTAATCTTACGACTCTTCCCTTATCCTTTTGGGATTATGCTTTGAAACCGCCGTCAGATATTGAATATGGTTCCAACTAAGAAGGTTGTTAAGACTCCTTATGAAGTGTGGATGGAAACCTCCCAACTTGTCTTACTTAAAGGTCCGGGGTTGTGAGGCATTTGTTAAACGCGACTGCCGATAAGTCGCAACAAACATCTCGTTAAGTGTCTTCGAGGATACCCAAAGGAAACGATGGGTTACTACTTCTACTTTCCACCGAAAACAAAGTAATTGTTGCTAGGTATGGAGACTTTCTTGAAAAGGATCTCATATCTCATGAATTCAGGGAGGGTTTTGATCCGAATATGATCAAGATACAACACCTTCGAGAACACTAGCCAACCTCAAGTAGAACTCGAAAGTCCGGGCGCTCCACCCGAGATTGAAGTGGTTCCCATTCGAGATCCGCAGTGCTACGCTGCACCGAAAGCGCCTATGTCTCAACGTAAGCCGAGGAAAATATGTTAGGGATCTTGGTGAACTCGCTAACTATAAAGTCGCCATGATGAGTCCCGAAAAGGAAAATGGCAAGTTGCAATGAATGGGAAATGCAATCCATGAAAGATAAAGAAGTCTCGATAGAGGTTGACTTACTCCAAATGCTAAGGTAGTTGGAAGTAAGTGGCTCTTTAAGATAAAGACCGACATGGATGGCAATGCACACACCTATAAAGCTCGCCTTGTAGCTCAAGGTTATACTCAAACCTATGGGTAGACTACGAGGATACATTTTCTCCCGTAGCGCATATTAGAGCTATTAGATTCTTATAGCCATAGTTGCGCATTATGACTATGAGATATGGCAATGGATGTCAAACCGCTTTTAAACGGCCGCCAGATGAGGACATCTATATGGCGCAATCAAGGGTTTGTGAATCCAAAGTTTCGAGCGGTATGCAAACTTCAAAGATCCATTTATGGGTCAAGCAAGCATCAAGGCAATGGAACAAGAAGTTTGATGAAGAAATCAAGAAATTTGGTTTCACTCAAAATCTTGATGAGCCATGTGTGTATCACAAAGCTAGTGGGAGTGATGTTATTTTTGTCTTATATGTCGATGACATATTGATCATGGGAAAGACATTCCAAGTATGCAAGATGTAAAGTCTTATCTTGGAAAGTGCTTTTCATGAAGGACTTAGGGATGCAAGATTTATTCTGGGAATCAAGATCTACCGAGATAGATCAAGGCGGTTAATTGACTAAGCCAAAGTGCTTACATTGATAAAATATCAAGAGATTTAGTATGCAAAATTCCAAGAAGGGATATTTGCCAATGCAAGTCGAACATGGCTTAAGTAATAAACTATGCGCACAACACCAAGAGGTGGCTTACATGAAAAAGTTCCTTATGCTTCATCAGAGGACCTATCATGTATGCCGCAAGATGTACAAGGCCCGATGTGGCGCTTGTACGTAACATTACCACCGGTATCAACAAAACCCTGTGTGAAACATCGGCAGTCATTAAGAACATTCTTAAGTATCTAAGGCTACTAAAGAAATGTTTCTAGTGTATGGAGGAAATCCAGATGCGTAACTTGATGTTACAGTGTTTTTGCGATGCGCCATTCCAAATCGATAAAGATGATACGAAGTCTCAAACCGGTTATGTCTTTGTCATTAATGGAGGAGCAGCTGACCGGAAGAGCAAGAAGCAAACAACGGCTATGGCGTCTATTACGTGTTTAATACATAGTCGCTCGTGTCGCGATGGAAGTCGTTGATTAGAAAATTCATTTCGGACTCTGAGTAATGCCTCAATCGAATTACCTTTAAATGTGTATTGTGACAACTCGCCGCAATAACATTTGCCAATGAGCCCTGAGTCATGAAGGCGCCAGACATTTTCCTCTTCGATATCACTATGTTCGAGAACAAGTCGACATAGGTGAAATCAATCTACTCAAAGTTCATACAGATGATAATCTAGTCGATCCCTTTACGACGCCTTTGCCAAAGGAAAACTTATCGACCATGCCGATGGGATAGGACTTCGCTTAGCTAGTAGTTTCATGCGATCCGTGATTAGTATTTGATAAAGGATGTTATGAACAAATATTACTTTAATGAAATGAAATAGTTGTTTATGTTTATTTTCATTTTCTTAATATTATATCCTATATTTGCATGTTTAATCCGTGAATAAACTATGTTGTTCTAAATAGTCGGTTGTCGATCAATGATGTGGGAATGTCATTGAATTAAGACAACTGAAGTTTTGTAGAATATACTTTAAGTATATTGATGCGTGGACATACCGATTCACATGATATTCGATAAATTGGATATAGGACTCATCCCAACTTTACATGATGATATTTTATGGATCTTTGTCATTAAGTATATCATGAAGTGTTTATCCTCGACTTGAGATACCGTGATAACCGATATGAATGTAGTGCATTTGTGTGAGATAGTCTAACGCTATCCAGAATCGGTAGTTATAAGGGCTATTTTCGAAGTGTTGCAAAGTTCATGAGTTATGTTCGTAGTCAAGAGAATTTGTTCCTTTGAATTTGTTTCAAAGCATAATACTATATTTGGGCCCTCGT
The DNA here is from genome assembly GCA_022545495.1 of Chrysanthemum lavandulifolium. NCBI lineage: Eukaryota > Viridiplantae > Streptophyta > Magnoliopsida > Asterales > Asteraceae > Chrysanthemum > Chrysanthemum lavandulifolium. The sequence goes on along the minus strand of CM040242.1, from coordinate 21,498,919 downwards.
AGGTTGACAAGATGTTTGTATGGCCATACCCAAGATCTATCCGAATACGCTCGTAAGATTTGTAATCTTGTTCGATCATATACAACGAGAAATGTAATGTTAACTTATGAAATGACTTGATCCATATTCATAGTTAATGTAGTATTAGTAACAAAAGGATAAGTAAAATGATGAATCATTAAATGGTTTTTACAGAGACCATACTCGATTCAACTGGGACGCTATGTGAAAGCTAGACTAACCAATGTCATTACTATATTTAGTAATATCCAAGTGGGAGCTGAAAGGTTTTAATGGATATTTAAATAATAGTATGTCCGGATTCGAACTCGAGACTTCGGGATTGCACACATTACGTATAAGAATTGATGTATATAATTAATATAAATAAAACGTTATTGTTATTAATTATTAGTCGCGAAATAAACATAACGATAGTTAAATAATTAACGAGGTTTGGTTAAAGGTCGTTAAATATTAACTACAAGGACTAAGAATGAAATTAGAAGTTGGGAAAGTTCTAGAATCCCCTATGGGATGCTTTGGCCGATCGGTTGGGTACCCAAACCCAATCCCTCACAAACTTGGTCACCAAGTGAAGTTACCTATAAATACAATTCATTGTATTCATTCATAACCTAATCTTGGATCACCAATAACCTAATTTCTCTCCTTCTCCTCTCCTCTTTGTGTGGCCGGTCGAAACACCCAACCCCAAGGGTTTTCGATTTTGTCTAACTCAAAGATAAAAGTATTTGGTTTATTTGTGATTCAAGGAACTAGCTTTTCCACATCAAATCGCTATTAGTACGCAACAGTACAAGAACTAAGAGCAAGCATACTTGAGCTTGTATTTCTTGGTGGTCGATTTTGGGTGGGACGATTTTATAAACCCTTAATTAGGGTTTTGGGTTAGTTACTTGATCACATCATCGTTTGATTCTTGAATTGCTAAAAGGTACGCGTTTTCTTACTTGGTTAATTAATTACATATATTATTCCTATTGTCTTCCGCTGCATGCTTTGATGATGTTATGTGTTTTATATAATTGTTATGAATATAAAATCCCAACAGTAATCTGTAGGTATAAATGTCAAGACACTCTAATTTAGAGTGTGTCAAACAATTTGAAGAGTGTGCAAATCACATCCCTTTTAAAATTCAGAATACCTATTGTAGATCTATTAGACAATCATCGTATCTCTTACATATATTATTGTTGTACTAGACAAGTACCCGCGCATAACAATGGGATTTTATAGCGGCATACAGTTATAATGATATTTTGGTTAAGTATTTTGAGTAACCAAAATATCACTATAACTACATGCTGCTAGAAAATCTCGTTGTTATGCACGGCTAATCGTCTATTATTCAATAATGGATGAGATATTTTCATATTCAATTTGAACATGAGAGATAATGATGAGTGTATTGTAAGTAAAAAAATATATATAATAATTCACATTTTGTGTGACCTTTATTTTTTATTAAAAAAAAATAAATTTTCTCTTATCTATACTACTTTATAAAGGGTTTGAAACTTTCTAAATAAAGAAGTATTAAAAATTTTAAGACAAAAAATATTTCTTTAACTGGAAATTGAAATTAACAACCCAACATTCAAATGTAAATTAAATGTCTTTTGTGACAACTTTAATATTCATAAAATACATCGATTATGAACAGAATAATGTTCATTTAATCTATCATCATCATGTAGTAAATGTTTTGATAGATTCGTAATTGGACTATCCAACAATATGGAACACTAATGGGCTTATTCAAATATACATAGGTCGGTAGTTTTATCCCTAAAAGTTATGGTAAATGTGTTTATGGATTAGTAGTTTAGTCATTTTATTTGTAATGTTCTTAAATGTATTTGAATTATTATATAATGGTTGAAAAAAAAATGCCGGTTGCCTTGTTGTGCTTAAAAAGTCACATGAAAAATATTTGTTCACCATATAAATGGTCGTCGGGTACCCGCTGTCGCATTCCGCAGGTACCCTTTTAGTAATTATGCAAACATGGCCTCTCATGTTTAAATGTAACATGAGTGGATCTCAATACTTTAATAAATAACATCTCATCTCAAATAATCAAGTAAATTAAAAAGGATGTGACCCAAAGGCACAATGATTAAAACAAGAAACTATCCGAAAATTACATACAAACACTTGGAAGACATTAAACATGGTACCCTAATAGAGATAATAGAGATAGTGAATCGATAAAGATTATCTTATGTCCAATTTCAATTAAAGATTATTTTTTTTTTTTTTTTTTCATTTAAGGTCCGACTTTTTTTGGCCGATTTAGGTTTTTTCTAACTTCCAACTATTTAGTTAGTAAATTACATGTATGGTCCTTGAGTTTGTATAGCATTACATGTTTGGTCCTTCAACCGCTTTTGCACATTTTCAAAAATATTTTCAAAATAAAATTTTTTCAAAAAAATTTCAAATATTTTTTCCAATTTTTTCAAAACAATTTTTCAAATATTTTTTCCAAATTTTTTCAAAAAACTTTTTCAAATATTTCAAAAAATTTCAAAATATTTTCATCCGCTTTTGCACGAAAAAATTTTGAAAAATATTTTGAAATTTTTTTGAAAAAAATTTTCAAAAAATTTTTGAAAAATTTGAAAAAATATTTCAAAAGTTTTTTGAAAAAATTTGGAAAAAATATTTCAAAATTTTTTGATTAAAATATTTCAAAAAGTTTTTTGAAAAAATTTGGAAAAGAATATTTCAAAAGTTTTGTTGAAAATTTGAAAAAATATTTCAAAAACTTTTTTGAAAATTTTATTTCAAATTTTTTTTTGAAATGCAAAATGGATCAAGGACCAAACATGTAATGCCTATACAAACTCAAGGACCAAACATGTAGTTTACTAACGAAATAGTTAACTAAGTTAGAAAACCTAACCTACCCAAAGAAAAGTCAAGACCTTAAAATCGAGAAAAAAAGAATAATACCTTTAATCGAAATCGACATAAGACGAAGACTTTTACGCGATTCGCCTTGCAGACAATGTACCCTAACTGTCACATGGTACCAACACAAACCAAAATTAATTAGACCGACACATGAAAACTTGACGACCTATGACCACAAGAGAAAAGTAACAAATCCCCATAGACCTCGACAGAAAGGGGATAACATATGTGTGATTATTTGAACAATCCACAAATTTATTGGAACACTTCATATGTCTTGACATTTATACTTTAGTGAAAATGAATGAAAGTTAAGTAAGGCTATAAATATTAAAACATCATAAATTGGAGTGTACAAATAAATTTGTGGACCGTGTAAATCATCACTCATAACATATACTTGACACTTCTTGTGCAGCCTAATCGTGGTCGTTGGTGGGGGCAGGGGAGCCGGGTTCAGTGGGGATCCCCAAAAAGGCAGAGGCTAAGAGTGTGCACATGTATACATATAATGTGAAGAAGAGAGGTGCCCAGAGCTGTTTAGTTGGTACGAACAACCCGGTCAAAAGAAAAAAAGGGGACGAAAAGGCTGTGAAGAAAAAGGTCATTCGGAGGAGTCGAACATACAGATATTTGCATGGGTGATCAGCAGTATTCCTTTGGTAAACCAGAAAAAGACCAACGCCAGATACGCAGCACACAAAAATTACAACAGATGAGATGGACACAATGAGCGTTCCCTTGTGAAGCTGTTGAGGTGAGCCATCAGCCTTAGAAACTTCATACAGAGCAACCATCAACCCAGCGTATAGTGCAATAGCAAATGATCCTACCAGAGTCAAAAGTTGATACATGTTAAGGTATGAAGTAATTGCATCGGTTATAATATATAGGTTTCGAACCAGTTTACAATAGATTCTTATAATATCTCACTAATTGTTAAATTAAGGTAATCATGAAAACTCATTTTTGAACAAGGTAACATAAATATAAAAATTGTTTTATTAATCATTATCAAAGAAACTGTATTTCAAAAGAATACGATGATTACCTCACAAGGAATTCCGGCACTGGTCCCGTCGCTACCGATTCTGCCGGTTGACTGTTGTTTCTACAACAAACCCAAAACTTTACTCAATAAAACATATGCTTAATTTGGAGAAAAATGGCTTATAAGAAGAAGCTTTGGTTGCTATTTTTTCTTCTTGTAACTAAGGTTTTTGAATTTTTTATAATATCCGATTATTTAAACTCCGTTTTAATATGCAAATAACTTTTTATCACTTTCGTTTTAATTTAACGAACAGATAAGTATAATGATACAAACGTGAACACTTAACACAACAAAGGCACACTTTTAATACTACTGGTAGTACATTTCTATTAAAAACAGAAAACAAAGAAATCTTGCTTCTAAAACAAAGAAATCTTGTTTACAAGTCTTTGCAAGACACGTTGATAAACCTTCTAAAAATAAAGTTGAAAAATAAAAAACAAAACACGAAACATCGGAATCACTTTTTGACCTGACTGACAGAAAAATAAAGTCTACATGAATGGACCTCACAACTTTTATGATACGAACTTATGAAGTACGTAGTACATGCATCTCAACAAGTTCATCTTTCTGTACGGACGAAAATATCGGGCTATAATAGCTATGAATCAACGATCATTTCACTTACAAACATATTAAAAAGAACTGAGGGCGTGCTTGGTTGGGGTTAAGGCATGAATGGGTAAGGATTCAAAACGCCCCACCTCACTCATTATTTAGTCTTGACAGTGAGTGCAAAAGGATTGATTATCCCGTAATGAAGAATGAACCATTATAAATAAATCGGTAGATAAGGATTGACACCCACCTCACTCATTCTTTGATTCCTTTCCTTTTCCCTTTCTTTCCCCACTTTGAACCAAACTACCAATCATTGCTTAAAGAATGATACGACGTAGTATATAAAACCCACTCAATGTATTAAGTTATACTTGATAGTGAAGAGATCCTAGAAGAAAAACTAAAATAAAGAATAAGAAGAATTTCTACCACACATTTCAAATAGAGAGAGAATTTAAGGGAGACGATCTATTTTGTAGGATCCTAAATGAGCCACGTGCTTTCTTCTTATCATTCTTATTTTAATTTTACTTTATTCGATCCTAACTCTACTAGATATATATAAATAATTAAATAAACCATTGCTCAAAGAATGATACGTACCGTAGTATATAAATTTTATATTTATTTTATGTCGAACGGATGATGATGCTTTTTTTTTTTTTTTTTTTTTTTTTTTTTGCCAAAATAAAGAGATATGTACAATAAATGCGATTTCTAACAAAGGTTGTGAAGAATATACAATGAGTGACTTGGAACTCAAAGTATAATGAACTAAAACGAAATAGGAAACCACGCACCATATTTGCTGAACTAGGATGGCACTCACAGGGTAATGGGCACGGCACTCTAACCCACACCCGCCCACATAGTTTTTTCCTCGCCACACCCACCCATCACCCACCAATGGGTACAATTTTCACCCATGCCCATGCTCATGCAGATTTATTGCCCATGGTAAACCCATGGATTAGTGTAATACAACAAAACTACAAAACCATGATATGAAAACTAGCTAAGAAATTGCATAACACGACACCAATCAATTTGCCAAATACCAAGTTCACAAAATACTTAAACACATATCTGAAAGTAGCAATTGAACATCATTACACCAAATCACATGTATACAACTCTGATTATCTAATCTTTCATATTCTCTTTTTAGTCTTGAAACTCAAACAAACTTTTAGGTTAATGTGTTTTCGAGACTTGGTAACTATTAAATGTATATCGTGTAATATCATACATATTTTAATTAGAAAAATTTATTTTAACATGGGTTTATGGGTGCACCCACGGGTATTTTGAAGGGTACACCCCTGGGTATTTTAAATGGGTATCATGGTATACCCGCGATGGGTATGCCTCACCCGTTGCCCACCTGCCACCCACTGATGGGTACATATTTTCACCCACGACCCACCCGTGGGTGAAAATTGACGATTTTACCCACCCATTTATGTGCGGGTACCCGCGGGTTGCGGGTTTTTTCTCGCCCATTGCCATCCCTATGCTGAACCAATGCATTAAATAAAAATACAATGAGAAATCTTGAAGTGAAGGGACAGACGATGACAAGAGTACCCGAACCCGACTAACCCGCGGAGACTAACCCGACTCGAACAGAATAAGCATAGGAGTTCAAATCAGTGATAGTGGTAGAACTACCAAAGCAAGAAGATTATTTACCTCATAAGAGATTCCAGCCTTGATAGTGACAGAAGTACCGCCTCCTGTTGATTGGTGTTACTGAAACCAAAAGATAAAATCAAACGCTAAGCTAGAACATATATAAATTAGGTATTTTATGATGCTTATTTCTATTTTTAAATGTCCCAAAACATTTAATGGAATAGGGTTATTTTCTGGGTGTTAATTTCAAATGGCTCTAGCTAGTCTTTCGTTTCCTACTTTCTTGTATACTTGTTATGATTTTTATTTTATACATGTGTACCTGTACTCATCTTCAAGATTTGGGATCTCAGAGATGTTGGATTCGGTTAGATGACCGAGAGAAAGTGCTCTCCCACAAAGTTTTCGAACCCTTTGCCGACCACCATTTCTATGAACCTCTTCCTTACACTTTGTCGAAAGTAAGCTCGCTTGATATCCCATGGTTCTCAATCTACAAAACTTAAACTTATTAGTATATGTGTTACGATAAATAAAAATTAAAACCAAACTTTTTTAATTTGATAATACAGATTACAGTTCATAGTTGCATACCTGATCAAAAGCTCTCTCCTCGCCTTTGAGCTTCTCCATGTTCTTTTCTCAAAGTTTGCGCGTAAGTTATGTGTGTGTTGAATATGTGGGATCAGTGTGTGAAATCAGCATGGGGTGTGGGCACAATTTATGGAGATGTTTAGTTTTTTGAATTGGAGAATGATGTTGATTATGACAAGGATTTGAAGGTACTTCTAGTAGTGAATGAAAGGAACATAAAGTTGAACATTTGAAGGAAGGCATAATCAAAGCTCAAAAGTGTGGGGTCTTTTATGTGCTTTCATGGTGTATCAAGCGAAATAAAGAAGAATCTATAATTCTCTATTAGGTATAACGGAGTGGGCATCGGGTAGGGCAGCGGGTTCGTGAACCCGAGCGGCAACACCGCTCCGCCCACCTCGGGTTCGCCTCATGGTTGTTTTTGCGAGTCTGCCGCTGAGAACGCAAAAATTTGACCGTTAGCAAGAGCCGCTTAACAACGGCTATAACCCAAATAAAAAAAAAAAAAAAAAAAAAAAAAAAAATTCACTCCTATTTAAACTAATCTTTCACCTCTATTTTCAAAATAAAACCCACAACACACAATAATCTTTCAAAACACTAAACTATGGATCCAAGGAGAGGTAAAAACTTTCACTCACGGCAAGGTCTGGTCTCAACCATCCCCGAATCAACCAAAACAAACTCCGTTAGATTTAGCCAATTTTATTCTCAACCATCCCCGAATCAATTTTATGTTCCACAACCCCAATCTCCACAATTTTTCCCATATAATATGGGTCCTCCTCAATTGAATCCACAACACTACAACATTGTCGCTACAAGCGAGTTTTCCCTGCTCGAAAACCTTAGTGAAGACGTAGAGTATGTACCAAACACAACCACTACCAAATGAAGAAGACGAAGATGAGGAAGTTCAAGAAGTCGATCCTAGAGGAAGAAAAGCTTTCACGGAGGAGGCCCCGTGAAGTTTGGACGCAAGACAAGAGGAGGCGCTATGAAAGCATGGGTTCAAATCTCCACTTGTGGTGTTGTCAGAATGAACAAAAGTCCGACGGTTTTGGAAACGGATTCTCGAGCATTACGAGGCAACCGTGGGTTCGAGTTCACGAACATTTCATGCGCTGAATACCAAGTGGAGAACAATGAACACGGCCATGGGTATTTTCAACCGCTACTACCTCCAAGCGGTACATAATCTATACTTTATTATTTACAATTACATTATTTTGTTTTAGCTATACTTTTTATTTACAATTTAATTATTTTGTATATAATGTAGAAACGTGCTAAGGCTAGTGGGTGCAACGACTGACGTAAGAGACAAGTCGAAATGGATTTCTACACAAAGAAGAAAAACAATTTCTTCATACCGTATGCTGGAGGTTGTCGAGGACATGAGAAATGGTCGAGCAAGAATGTTTTCAAGATATTGCCTTGTCATAAGCAATTCTTCAAAAGGATGTCTGGGAGTATGACGCGGCAAGCAACACCATTCCCGACACGAATGAAGACCCCACCCTCCAATTGAATCAAGAAAATGAAGAAAAACAAGTCGCATCCTCCTCGCCTATCTCAAGCGCTATGGATGAAATCAACGCACACACAAAAAGAAGACACAATATTTGGAAGAAAACGCGAGATGGCGAAACAATTGTTGGCTACACAACTCGAGGGGCGAAGTTCAAGAATACACAACGGAGTTGAAGTTTTTTTGAGCCGATGATCACATTAGCGATCCCGCTATGTTGGAATTAGTTCTTACCCAAAAACGTCAACTTGCGGCCAAACACGGATGGGCTTGCAATTTTTAAATTGTAGTTTCAAGTTATTTTAATTTCAACTTATGTACGTGTTGGACCATATACGCCACGAGTCGAGCCAATATACTGGTAGTAACTATCTTATCTAAACTTTGATCGAACGGGCCGATTTGAGACTAAGAGAAGCTAATAATGTTCATGGCAACTTGTGATGATAGGGGGATGGATTAGAAGTAAAGAGGGTTGGGATAGAGACGATATGGAGATGTTTAGTTTTTGAATCAAGAATGATGTTGATTATGACAAGGATTTGAAGGTACTTCTAGTAGTGAATGAAAGGAATATAAAGTTGAACATTTGAAGGAAGGCATAATCAAAGCTCAAAAGTGTGGGGTTTTATGTGCTTTGATGGTGTATCAAGCGAAATAAAGAAGAATATTTTAATTTCTATTAATCAAATTTGGATGATAGGAAATCTTGCCTTCAGTCTAGGAAATTCTCATTTATAAACCTGCTTTAGTATATGTCCATGGGCCCACGCACCAACCATATAGGGTTTCTCACTTTGTTCATGTCACCATGCCAACTCGCAACGACTGTGGGTGTTCACGGATCGAGTAATATCCACATTAACCGAAAACCAAACCGAACGGAACGAAAAATGAACCAAATTCTTAATCGAGTCGAATTGGTCATAACTGAACCGAACCGAACTAAATATTCGATTATCGGTTTGGATATGGTTATGGCAACGAAAACCGAAAACGAAAAACCGAACCGAAAACCAAGTTCTTATAGATATATATTTTTTCTATTTATTTATATGAAAAAAAAATGCTAAAACCCATTTTTTAGTATAAATATAACATTTTTTTATGTATTTATATGAAAAAATTGCTAAAACTCCTTTTTAGTATAAATATATCATTATTTAAGTTTGAACATAAATTTTGTACTAAAAATATATATAATTAAATAAAAAAATAATTAAAATTATGTAACGGGTTATTCGGTTCGGTTTTTGGTTCGGTTAGGTTTTCGATTTGACCCAGAAAAAAATTTAACCGAACTAATCGAACTGAATAAACCGAATAACCCGATAACTGAACCGATGAACACCCCTAATTTGCTGACGATTTCTTTTAAGCTCTTAACGTTTGGAATATAATGACTATTTAGTCTTTGGATTTTGTTTAAACACTCATTCAAAATTAGAAAACATATACATTTATCAACCACTTAGTTCATAAAATATGCTAATTTGTTACTCATATATTCTTAAGTGGGAAAAAGATACGCACTCAAAACGGACATTTCAAAAGACGCTATTCTACGACTTAATCCTCATCGGAAAATCGCGATGGTCGCCCATTGCTCCACCGTGTTGGTGTTTTTTTTTTTTTTTTTTTTTTCGATGATTTAAATGTGTGTCACCGTATATTTTGTGTGTGTTTTGCAATCGTGTGTATTTGTGTGAACTGTGTATATTTAACGATGCGCGCAGTGGATGGGATAAAAGAAAACCGAGTGCATTATTATTATTATTATTATTATTATTATTATTATTATTATTATTATTATTATTATTATTATTATTATGTAAGTAAATGTGGGCTATATAGCGGGGTTTTTTATAGTATTTTGGCAAATATTGATCTCTCAATTATCGTTTCGAAAGAATTGTGAATTTTAAATATAATGGTAAGTCTAATTTGATGTTTAGTTGTCACAAAAGATTTTTTTTTGCTTTTTCATAATAAACTAACGCAAATAAAGTTATCTAAAGGAAAGCTAAAAACTAAACTAAGCTTATACTAAAAATATGTTTTCCTAGAAATTAGTGGTAAATATCTAGGATTAAAAGTGGCGAACTAAAACTCAAATAAGGGTTAAATTATTCATACGGTTGCGTATTTCAATCTTAATCACTATTCGCGCACATTAAACCGTTTAGTCAATATTCTAGGTTAAGATATTGACTACTAGAAAGTATTATCCTTTTCAACGACTTTCGCTCGTCAATTCAGATAAAAACATTATAATTATATCATAAGTCGGATTTCTCCCGTTAAGGCTACTAGACTAAGTTTATAAAGCACATCTTACTTATCTTACCGTGAGCTAAAGGAGTCTAGTCACGAATAAGACTCGAAAATCAATCAGGCGGACCTTTCACGATTTTAGTCAAGAAGCAACTAATCCAATCTTTAGTCAATAAACTAACTACTTAACCACCAATTTGTAAATAAACATATAAATTCATTACTCTAAGTCATAATAAACAACAAATAATACAGTAAACAATAACAGTATTAAATAAGCTAAGCATAATAACTAACAAAGAAATAAAAGATAAGGAAAGATAACACAGATTTTGCTAGAAATGACAAGGCGACAACTTTTATTCATCAAACATAAAGATAAAAAGTAAAGAATTACAATAACTAAAAACTAATTTTAAGGCAAAAAGATTAAGACACTAATAACAAAAGTCACAAATTTAACAGAGGAGTGATACACCCCCTCAAATTCATTCACAAAAGAATCTCACACAAAGTCGACGCGGTATAGGGGTGAGCAAATGGACCGAGAACCGACCGGAACCGAGAACCGCATCGAACCGAACCGAACCGAATCAATTTTAGAACCGCGTCCGTTCTCGGTTCTCCATTATTGAAATTTCGGTTCTCGGTTCGGTTCGGTCCGAATCATGGTTCTCGGTTCCCGAATCAAGAACCGCCTGACTTTCATAAGTGAGGATACTTTTCTTTCTTTTTCGATCCGCAACGTAAATATTTATTGTGATAAATTTAATACGCCTTCTTTTAATTAATGTCATGATAATATTTATATGCTTCCTCCCAATTTCATTATGTTTTTCTATTTCTTACCAATTGATAGGTGTTTTTGTCTGAACCTCTATAATTTCCTTTGATTATTTTTGGTCGCGAATGTTGTTCATGACCACTCTTATTTAATTAGTAAGATTTTGGTACAAATCAATTAATTTTTGAAAATGAACGTCCTACTTGTCTACTTCAAACAAATGGATTTTCACTATCATGTTATCATGCACTATTCGTACTTTTGTTTGGTTCACTTTAAGCTAATACTCTAGTATTTAGTATAAAGATTTGTAACCGAGTCATATCGCTAACCCATAAAAGTTTTGAATTTATAAATCTATCTTGAGTCCAAAACTATAAAAGCATGCATCAACTTCTTAAAACTTTATATACATGAAGAGTTACATGTCATAAAAGATATAGTCATAATAGATGCGTAGTTATTTTTGTCTATACATGTTTAGTGCATTTTTATGTTGGAGTTCAAAATAAAAGTAACATGTCATAAGATTTATTAACGATTATGCGGAAGATCAAACATGGTCTAAACGTATTATTTGTAGTTTACATAATGCTTTTTCTTAAAAATCGGTTCTAATCGGTTAGACTCAAGAAGGAATCGAACCGAACCGAACCGAACCGAACCGAAACATGATACTCGGTCCGGTTCTCGGTTCTTCATTATTGGAAATTTCGGTTCTCGGTTCTCTCGCCTCGGTTCGGTTCGTCCGGCTCGAATCGAAGTCACTTTTGTCGGGTATTTAAAATTGATGCTAAATTAAAAAATCTTTCATAACTCAATATCATATCATAGTTACTTCGTTACAATATATAACACAATTTATAAATTTTACAAAAACTAATAAAAATTATAAATATTATGAAAGACATCGTAAAATTTATAAATCATGTTATGATCACCGTAATGAATGAATATACGATATATGTGGATAACAAGGTAATATACTATATATGTGGATATTGAGTTATGAAAGATTTTTAAATTTAGCATCAATTTTTATGACCCCAGCAATAATTTTTTCATGATAAATTTAAGTGGATATAAGATTAAATGTTATTTTAAACTATAAAAACATAAACTTTATAAAATAAAATGAAGTAAAATTAGACTTTAAAAAAGATTAAAACTTTATTGCTTAAAAATACAAATCTAGAAGATTTATAAAAGAGTTGATTAAAATGGTAAAACTAAAAATTAAATGGGTAAAACACAATAACTAAAAAGTTAGAGATAAAGACTTGCAAAAAATAAAAGTAAAAAACATAAAGATGATGTGATTGGCTGGTCTTCTTTCTTTGTAACTCTCTAATCTCTATTTAGCGTAAAGAGAAAGCCAAGATAAATGGCCAAGAACTCGCCACACGTCAGCTCATGGTTGGGCCACGCACCAGTGGATAATAGTAATTTCACAACCAGGTCTAGGGCTGAATTAGTCAATTTGTGCTTGGCAGATAAAAAAATTTTAATTTTGCTATCTTCTCTGGATTCGAACCTTGGTCTTTCTCTGTTCCGTCAGACAACAACCATTCAGCACTGGGCTATGAATAAATTCATGTTAAAATTTCAGATTCTATTATTTTATTACATCTTTGGGCTGGGCCGGATTTAACAGCTAGTCTATTTGAATTAGGTTTCGTTTAATCTTTCATAATTTCGTCTTCTGTTCTGCCTCGACACTTCATATAAAATTACCTAGAATATAAAGTAACAAATTACTCTATATATAATAGAGCGTCGAGTTTAACTTTGATTGCGTCAATTTGACGTCACAAACCAGGAGCCCAACAATTAAGCCCAACATGTCCCAGATCCAATATAGAGCATCAAGTTTTTCCTTGCGTCAATTTGACGTTACTATTTGGCAGCCCAAATAGTAATATATGCTCTAATGGTCTTTTGAATTGGGTTAGATCTGATTTTGGTCCTGCTAACCCAATATTCTACTTTTAATAAGATGAATTCGAATAACTGTAGTCGGCAAAAATGAGTAATTTTGTGACACGTACTTAAAGTTGAAGAAATTCAAAATATCGTTCGAACACTTTTTTGGTTGAAGAAAAAGTCATCAATCTAAGGATATTAAATACATCATCCAATACACGCAAATGCTACGGGCCAACAAATTAATCTACTAATTATCATCCATTCAGGTTTCTCCGAAAAAAACATGTTGTTAGGCAATGCACGTACAAACAATTGATCGCTGCCCCGCCGCAACGCGGCTGTTCGCAGCCCCCCTCGTTTACATAATATATGCAATGAAATTCATCTTTTTGTTGTTTATTTAGCTATTAAAGGTTTTTGACGTTAGAAATATGTATATTCTATCAAATATCATGATGCTTACGTATTTTTATTGTTTTCTCATCAATAAAGAAACTATTAATTTATTTTTGATATTGACTCTCGAATTGGAATATTCAACTTTTTTCACATTTTACAGCTAGATTTTTTTATGTCAACACAAAAAAAAGCACAACTATGGCTGGGTTTGTCAAATAGAAATACATAGTGTAAGTTAACTAATTTACCGAGTTTCGTAACCAAATTTGTATTAGTTTGACATTTACCGCACAAATTCATATTGAATTAGATTGACACATTTGTTATTTTGGTAGTTTTGTACTCGATTTCAATGTTAAAACATTTTAAACTATAGTGTTTATAATTCCAAATATGAAAACCCAATTAATCGAAACTAGTTACGTAATACATAACTATGTATAGATCTACTATAAACTATTAGCGTGTTCAAAAAATAAGTTAAAGAAGAGCTGTTAAACAAATTAGGAAAAAGATATAAACGCATTTAAGTCATTTCAAATCGGAGAAAGGCTTAGTTAAGTATAATGACAATCGACGTGAAACATTATTAAATAGAATGATAATGAAAAATGTTAAGAAAGTATAATAATCTGTTTTGTAAGTACATTAAACAATTATAGTTTTATCATTTGCTTTAACTCCTTCACACTTTTCATTTTTATTAAATAGCATTATTCAAGGTAGTAAAGCGCTACATGCAAGTGGCATACATGTATCAATAATAACACACGTTCAAATCAACTAGAATTGACCATTCGAGCTTTAGCCTAATGGGTGGGCCTCTCAAGACAAGAGTTATCAGACCAGCTCAAAGTTCCAACTCCCGAGCAAGACAACCACCGATGACAAGACTCATCGCTGAGCCGGGTTTTAGGAGGGTTCGGTCGGCATCTTTAGGATGATGACCGCCGATCCCACCGTTGCTCACCTTTTGAGAATTGAACCATAAAGACCTAACTCAAACTATACGCGCATCTTTGTCCTTCAAATGGGTCTAACTTAGGCTAATAGATCTTAAACAAAAGCATCCGTTATAGAATGGTTTACATACTGTCTTGCAAATCAAACTCATGCGAATATATTCATAAAGATAGCTATTGTGAACAACTTTATGAATTGCAAAGTTCAATATTGTTTGCAACTGTTTGTATTTTTATCTTATGATTATATTGGACCTTATAAATAAGCTTTGAATGATTTATCAAGGCTCAAACTATATTACATTGGCCCAATCGTTATTTAGCAATACATGCTTAAAATTACAACTAAAGACACGTACGACAGTGTTTGCTGACAATTTTTTTAAGCTCTTAACGTTTGGAATATAAGTGTTTGTAACAAATAAAAAAATATATACATTTATCAACCACTTAGTTCATAACATATGCTAATTTGTTACTCATATAATTTGTTTCTAATTCAAAGCATAATGTGTATTAGAGATGCACAAATCGGTTAAAATTCAAAACCGAACCGATTTTGGTTTGAGTCAAACGGTCAAACTGGTTTGACTCAAATCGGTCGGTTTGAAACCAGTTTTGGACATGAAAAAACGGTTCCATGACCTTCAAGCGTTTCAGTTTAAACCGGTTTGAGACTAAACCGGTTGACATCTAAACATGCAAACCGATTTTCAAACCGTCTGTAAGGTTATACTTTAAATTGGATGTCATTTTAATGTATATTGGTGGGCTAGATATACTGATTACCAACATTAGTAGTGTTTGAAGTTTGGGCCCTTTGAAGTTTTGCATTGTATGGTGCATAGTGAGTTAAGTTTCCAATCCTATTTAACATTTAATGTCTTTTTCACAAGGGCTTGCCAATTTGTTTCTATCAAAGCCCTACTAGTTTTTTTCGATAGGCTAGAACAATTACTAAAACGAATATATGTAAATAATCAGTATCACTTTTGTAGTTTGTGTATATATGCATATAATGTAGCTAATAAGAGCTGGTAGAAAGATAGTTTCTAAGAGATGTTTAGCATATGTAGAATATGTTTTGGAAACAAGAAGTAATAAAACTTGAATAATAGCCAAACTAGAGTTAGAAGAATAAATTACACACAACTTTAAACTATATTTTTGTAATGTTTAACATATCTAGCATATCTCCATTACATAATCGGAGCATAGACAGATACTAAGTAACAACTCTTTATAAACTTTAAATAAATTTGGTAACTACTTCGCAACGAAGTGTGGCCATTACTCTACTCGTTCAAAACACTGCTCAACAAAGTATTGAGCATTTAGTTTCACATCAACTTATACTCTATAAGAGCATAGGTACTCATGGTGGC